>CAUYPK010039705.1:0-13299 GCA_963574355.1 Loris lydekkerianus | reverse complement strand
AAATCCTTCAAAACTGGATTCCTCCTCCTCATCATCTGTATGTCCAAACAGAGCTTCAGCTGTATCTGATGTGAGGGTAATTAAATGTGCCATTAAATATTGTGGGTTAAATAGTTCAGTGGAATACAGTTCAGTTCAGCCACCTACCTCTTCAGCTCAGCCGACTTATGGACTGAGCTGAAGCACCGCCCCCTCAAGCAGACGGCAGAAGACCACTGGAGACTATGTGCATTTGATTAGGTGCATGCGCACCAAATCAAATAATCAAATAACAAATTTTGTGCCGGAAAAAACTCGGCTTATACTCGAGTATATACGGTAATTTATTTTGTTAGTAGATTTGTTATATTTTCAGTTCTTGTCTATTTTATTATCCAGGTAGAGTGAAGAAAATGATGGGGAACCTTTTGGTAATTAATGACTATTTTATATTATTCAGAGTTTTAAAAAATTGAGATATGATCATATGCCACAAAATAAAGTATGCATTTTAGTGATTTTTTTAGTATTGTGAAAAATTTGTGCAGTCAATCATTTTGTAATACCAGAACATTTTTTCACCCAAAACAAAATCCCCTGCCCCTTAACTGTTATGTCTCATTTTTTCTCCTTCAGCAACTAGCAATCACTAATGTACTTTTCTGTCCCTATGGATTTGCCTATTCTGGAATTTCACGTATTGTTAATAGCATTATGTGTCTATGGGCCTTTATCTCTGGCTTCTTTTACCTAGCATAAGCTTCATCCATATTATAGCAAGTATCAGTACTTTGGCTGTTCTTTTTATAGTCAAATGCAATTCTGTTTTATAGATATACCAACATTTGTTTATCCATTCAGCAGTTAATAGACATTTGAGGTGTTTCCACTTTTTTGCTATTATGAATAATTCTATTCTGAACATTTGTTTACAAGTTTTGTGTGTATATTCTTTCAGTTCTCTTGGTTAGTCACCTAGGAACGGAATTGCATTTATTATCTCTACACTTAAACTTTTGGAGGAACTACCAAGCTGTTTTCCACATCATATTATACTCTAATCAGCCACGCAGGAAGGTTCCAGTTCCTCCTCATCCTCACTAACACTTGTAACTTTTCATTAAAAACAAAACAAAAACTTACAGCTATCCTAGTGAAGTGGTATCACACTGTGGTTTTGGTTTTCATTTCCCAAATGACTAAGGATGATGAATATCTTTTTACATGCCTAATGGTCATTTGTATATCTTTGGGTAAATGTCTATTCAAATTCCTTGCCTATTTTTTGTTGGGTTATTTAGTCTTTTTGTTTTGAGTTGTTAAGTTCTTTTATATTTTTGATACTGGACCTTTATCAGATATGTGATTTGCAAATATTTTTTCCTGTTCTGTGGATTGTCTTTGAAGTCCATTACCTTTGTGCTGTATATAAGAAACTACTGCTTGCTCCAATGCTGTAAATATTTACACCTGTGTTTTCTTCCTAACGTTTTATAGTTTGAACTCTTACATTTATGTCTTTGATACATCTTGAGTTAAATTTTATATGTAGTATGAGGTAAGTGTCCACTCTTAAGAGTGAGATGAGAAAGGACTTACAGTTGGGCGGGGGGTGCTTCTCTTCTCACAGATATTTCCTCCTGTTCCCTTAGATTAAATATAAAGACTTTGAACTTGATGCATGTACTGCCTTTTGCCTGGACAGATCTTCTCCATACCTTTTGCTTGACTGGCTCCTTCCCATCAATCACACTATGGACTATTCTTCTCTAACATTTTTAGCTAAACCAGCCACCCCTTTCATATCCCAGCCAGTTTACTTCTTCACAATAAGTATCTCTAGTTAATTTGTTTACTACTTGTTGCATCTCACTAGAATATAAGCTCCATCTTGTAAATCTATACCCAGTACCTAGAATTGTTCCTGAAATATAGTAGATGCTCAGTAATAATTGGTTGCAGGAATTCAGTGCACTGTAGTTCAGGGATGGGATCTAGAATTTCACCTCTTTTCTTTATGATAGAAACTTCTTTTTTTTTTTTTTGAGATGGAGCTTTAAGCTGTCGCCCTGGGTAGAGCACTGTGGCGTTACAGCTCACAGCGACTTCAAATTCTTGGGCTTAAGCAATTCTCTTGCCTCATCCTCCCAAGTATCTGGTACTACAGGCACCTGCCACAATGCCTGACTATTTTTTGGTTGTAGTTGTCATTTTTGTTTGGCAGGCCCAGGCTGGATTCGAACCTGCCAGCTCCAGTGTATGTGACTGGCACCCTAGCCCCTGAACTACAGGCTCTGAGCCTATGATAGAGACTTCTTGAAAGTATGGCTTTAGTATCTAGAAATCACAAAATCATCAGTTAAAGTATATGTGTCAATCTGGAAAAGAAATCTTTCATTCTTTTAAAGTTTTTGTATGTTTTAATTCATTCTCAGATGTTAAAATTTGCACTTTTTATTACACATGTATTTTTCTCAGAAGGACTCTATATAAATAGGGAGTGGTGCATTTCTCCTCAGTCTATTCTTGGAAAAATAAGGGCAAACTCGATCCCGAAAGAATGGTATTATTGGTGGTTGTGCATTTGCTCCAAGATGCATGTGGCATTAATTGAATAATAAATAAGCCAACAGTTTAATTAAAGCAGTATTTATTGAACATTGTGTTTAAGACACTGTTGAATGCTGAGGATAGAAAGATAAATGATATGTCATTAAGGCAAAGTTATAAGTATATATTTCTTTAATCTTTAAAATAGGAAAAAGACAAAATAAAACAATACAAAATAGAAAGTTCTACAGTACAGTAATTCGGAGGTTCAGTTTTAAGGTCATTATTACTGGATTCAAATTCCAGCTCAACTACTTGCTAGCTCTGAGGGCTTAGATAAGTCAGTCTTTTTAAGCTCCAGTTGTATCTTTTAAAAATGATAACAATAATATTGCCTACCTATAGGACTAGCTAGCTTCTGACAAATGTTTTTAATTCTCACTGTTTTCTTGGATTTCCATAGTGGGTAATTATTAGAGTGTTTATAATCCACATATTACTAGGTACTATGGGAATTAAAGTAGGCATATCTTGAAAACATTCCCTAGTCAAGTAGAGATAAACAAAATAGTTTTCACTCTGATTAACACAGCTTCTATCTCTGCCTATCATACCATTTTTTTCTTTACCATTCAGTTGTTGATTAAGAAATGTGGTAAAGATATCTAGTTGATTATTCCTGTAAGGAATACAAAGTAAATTGATTATAAAAAGTAGAAAGTTTTAAGGAAAATATAGACTTCATGAAGCTTGTATAAATGACATTGGAGAATTTATTGAATCACATATAAAACCACTGATAAAAGAAGATTTGGCAGTTTATAGTTAGAAGCAGAGAAAATTGACAAGGGTAATGATAAGAGGATTTTTAAAAGAAGACTAATGGGAAGAGCAAGGGACTAAAGGAAACCTTTGGAAAACTGATGAAGTCTTTGAATATTTCAGTCAGATAATATTTGTTGCTGTCTTGTAGGTATTACATGTGAATGGACAGATGTTATAGTACCCTATCTTGAAATAATTTCAGAAAAATCAATAAAAGACATATAGTTAATTTTTGACCCCTAAATTAGTACAAAGTTATGATTATAACTAAAATTTTGTTAAATGTGACATAAACATGACTTTTACATTTTTCTAAATTCCTTTTAAAGAAGAAATCCTTAAGTAAGTGGATCATAGGGACTAATTTGTCCCAGACAAAGTAGTCTCTCCATACTGCCTGCTCTTTGCCTGTGCTCTCCCGGTCTGTTGGGACATGTCACTTAGGATCACTTAGAATCTGAGGTCGGTTTGAAGGTCCATATCTGTTGTCTGTTTCCTTTTCCCATGATCCATTGGTCTGTACTGAACTGGTACTCAACTGAACTGTAGGATTTAGGAGGTGCAGATCCAGATTTTGGTACTCAGCACTGAGCCAGTAAATGGTAATGGGATGAATTGACTGAATTGGGTAGGTCATTATAGGGAATAAGATTGAAAGGTAGAATAAACCTGATTATGAAAGACATTAATTATTAGTTTAAAGGGAATGAACCTCATCCTTCAGGTTAGTATTTCTCTATAGACCACTTAATAAAAAGCACTGTGACATACGTTGAACATTCTAATATCTGGTCCCCATCTATGAATCAGTATTATGTAGCTAAATCCTGGGAATACACAGTGTGAAGATACCTTTTTGTGATTCTTACGTATATTATAGTTTTACAGTTATTGCTAAACACATGTAGTTTGGAAAAATTTTCCCTGAATTTTTATTTTTTATTTTAGATGTTTTGTGATGGTATAATGAGAAACCTTTATATTTACCTGGGATTCTAGCTTCATTAATTGTTTCTTTAGCTGTCATTCTTAACCTTATTCTAAACATAAATAAATATGTTTTATATGTAAATTTTGTATATGAAATAGTTTAAAGACAGCATTTGCACTTAATTCCATGCTTTCAGGATTTTCTTATAAAAACAAATTTTCTTCGAAAGTGTTATCTAAATCTTTTCAGTTTCTTTATATGGAAACCCCTGCTGTTCTACAACACTGAAATAACAACATTGTTTTCAGCCATTAAAGTACCACTGCAAGATATTGTGAATCAGCTCATTTGCCTTAAAATTTTTTTTTAAACAAATAAGGCAGTGTTTTGAGTTATACCAGATGTACAAATGAGAGATTTGAGCGCACTTTTAGAATTTAAATTGGAATGCTAATGAGATTCTGACAGGCAGAAAAAACAACACAGCCTACATTTTCATCTGTTTTATTAAAGTCATTATATAACTGGAAAAACACATTATTTAGAGCTATTCATTTATGTGGCATTTGTAATTTAGGTCTTAAATTTTATCCAATTAAAGTGCTTCTCATTCTATTTCACTTAATGCAGTAGATTGTTTTGTGCATTCATCTTTTGCTCTGTTTTATCCAGTCCAACAGTGGCAGTAACTCAACTGAATGAATGTGTCTTTTTTTTTTTTAAACGAATGCTTACATGTGCTGCTTAATGCTATTAATGCCGTGCAACATTGACATCTTCATTTTTTATTTGCAGTAATTCCATTGAAATTTCATGGTAGATTATCATATAAGATTGTTTATGGCTAATTTATGCTTTAGTTATTTCACTAGAATCCCTAAAATGTAAAAGAAAAGAAAAAATAATTTAAAATGCTCTCCAAATTTCAGAGAAGAAAAATTGATCTTAGAGATAATTGAACTAAATCTTAAAAGTGTTTATTTCAACAAAGATATTCTATGCCTTTCCAAGACCATTGCTTTTAAAATTTTTGTTTATTATTTGCATTTTCCTAATTTGTTTTTTTTACTGTTCCTTTAAACAAAGGCTTTTTGTGAATGCTTGAGATTGCTGAATTATAGGAGTGGTTAGCTTTCTTATGTTTATTTACCTACCTCTTAGATGAGGTTAAAATTCTAGTATTTGAAAATATAGGGGTTTATAATTTCATATACATGTACAAAATCAGTACAATTAGAGGAAAAAGTAGTAGTACAGAATTTCAAGGGATAGCATGAGGCTGGCTGAGGTCAAGCCCATGTTAGAATGCAGACATTATGGGAGAGTCTTAAAGACAATGTGCTTCCTTGAGAAGGCAACTTCTATGAAGAGAGGGAAATATGTGAGTCCAGAATTGTACAGATGTCACGAGGAATGTCAGATCTTTTAATTTCATTCTATGACAGATTTAGGGATTCTTACATTGTAAAAATGCTTCATGTGTTTTAAACTGTCTGATGATGCTTTTATGGAAATCTGTAGTAAAACAAACTGTTATTAGCATAAAAACCATTTCAGTTAATGTTCAATGAATAAAGTCTCTCTAGTATCTGGAAATTGAACCAGTGACTCTTGGTTTCCTGACATTGACATGAAGATTCTCTCAAGGAAGCTCCATTAAGCAACATTAAGGGATTTCATACACAGAAATGTATCTTTAGCTGTAGAGATACATAAAACTGTTTTATGAGGCAGGCTCTTGACAGGCAAAATGGGCTATGAACTGGGAATCAGGAGACTGAGTTCTAGTTAAAATTCTGGCCATCTTGAACTCTGTGGTGGACCTGGGTATGCCACTTAACTTTTTTTTTTTTTTTTTTGAGACAGAACCTCAAGCTGTTGCTCTGGCTAGAGTGCTGTAACATCACAGCTCACAGCAACCTCCAACTCCTGGGCTCGAGTGAGTCTCCTGCCTCCACCTCCCAAGTAGCTGGGACTACAGGCACCTACTATAACGCCTGGGTATTTTTTGCAGCTGTTGTGGTTTGGCGGGTCCTAATTTTTTAGGTTTGAATTTTTCATCTGCAAATTCAAAAGATTGATCATAGCCTCGAAGGCCTCTATAATTAGGTGATCTTGTGATACTTTTATTTATCCTTGAGAAACCTAGACACATAACTTTTAAGTGATAAATTATGTTCATCACATTTCTATACCTTGCTAATATGGTTTCCAGAATTATTTTTGAAGATCAATATTTGGACTGAATTTCCTAATTGATATTCAGAAAACTTACAGATAATAGAATTTGTAAATAGAACCAGCTTTAGGTTATCCATGGTAATGGGGGATAATGTGTAATTGAAATGTTCCTTTGTAATAAGCATTTGAATAGAGTTGCTAAAAACTACTGGCTTGAGTTTCACCTTCAGCCTGGATAGAAAACTGCCTTTAGTATCTTTGTGTAGCTTCATTGTACTTGCTGCCTTGTTTTGGTAAGGAAAATAATAAAATTTGTTATTAAACAAAGGGAATGAATTTCATTTTATCTCCTTTTTAAAAAATCTCTGGGGCACATTACATTCACACCCATACCATCTGCATTTACTTTATATCTGAATGCATGCTGTTTCACATAAATGCCCAAACCTTTGTTCTTCCATACCGTTACTTGCACTCTTTCTGCCACTTTTTTTTGCTTCTGTTACCCTCAAATACCCTGAGTTCTACTGATCTTGACAAGCCCAGTACCCCGGTTCTCAATATTTTCCTTAAGCACAAGAGTTTTTTTGTCTGAAGATTGATACCTGATTCTGGTTTACAATTCGCTAGGTCTCTCTGATCCTGAGTTGCCCTTGTTATCCTCATCTACAAAATACCCAAATCTCATGATTGTTTTAAATTTTGAATGTTATGTAACTTAGGCATTCAATAAATAACCTTGCCCACATAAAACTTATATTCTGGTGGGGATATACAGGTAAATAAATAAAAAATGAAATACATAGTTTGAGAAGTGGTGAGAGGAGGGTAGGAAATACAGAAAGCAGAAGAACAGTGAGAGTTTAAACAGAATGGTCTGAGAAGAGCTTACTGAGATGTCATTTGAGAGCATCTAGATGAGCCTAGAATATTTGGAGAAAGAGAATTTTAGGCACAGAGAACTATCAGTACAAAGTCTCTGAGGTGAGTGTGTGCTTGGCATGTTTTGAGAACGGGAAAGAGGGCATTTGGCTTGTGCAGAGTGCAATGAGGCAGAAAAAACCTGGTCATATTACGTAGGGTCCTTTAGGTCATCTTAGTAATGAGGTTGTCCTCTGAATGAGATGGGAAAATTTTGGAGGGTTTTGAGGAGAGGAGTCCCATGATCTTACTTTTTAAAGTATTCTCTGGCTTCTATGTACTGTATTTTGCCATGTAGAATGGAAACCCACATATTTGGCCCAAACTATCAGAAAAAAATGTCATTTTAATTTTTTAAATAAAAATTTTATTTGTTTATAATTAGCTACTTGTTTTCTGTATTATAAAGGAATTTTAGCATTTATTTTTTAACATTATTATTATCATCTAAGACATTTTATGTGACAAGTAGTTACAAAACACAAGAACAGATACAAAGTATAAGAAATTTTATGTACTGGTAATGAATTTATGATATTTATATATCCTAGAAGACTAAGAGCTCTTTACCCATCATAGAAGGCCAAGAGTTCTTCATCACTGTCAATCTCAGAAGTACATAACTGGTCTTCTGAAGAGTCACTTCCTTCCTCTCTACACATTTTGTCACCCCCAGTTCCATCCATGGCATTGCTGATGCTGCATTTTTAAAATGATTTCACAACCACTTCCTTCTTGACACCATTCTGCAGTCTGAGGATCCATTCACAAACCCGATGCTTTCTTGATTCTTCCTATAGTGTTAATCATAACCAGCTGACTGCAACCACAACGTCCACTCTTCCTTCATTAAGGCCTTAAAGGGCTTGTTTACTGACACATCAAGAGGTTTCAGTTAACTGGTTAGCCCACCAGGTATCACAGCAGGTTGTGTTTTTAAGTCTGCTGTGATTGCTTTTGCAGTTTTTTGTTGTATGGGCTTTGAAGTGGTCAAAAATAAGCAAAGCTGGTTTTTAGAGTAATCCTCCAGACCTCATAACCAACTTTGTTAAACCAGAGTTTTCTACCTTTTTTATTTGTTCATCCTTTTTCATGCACAGGGACTGCACTCCATTTGGAATCTTTGCTTTTGGAAATGTTTTTCTTTTAAATATGATCGTAGGTGGTAGCTTTGTCCCATCTGCACAATAGGCTAGCACAGCAGTGGAATGCATTTTCTCAGGTCCAAGGAGTTTTAACAGCTACAGTCTTGGCTCCTTTGACATCCACAGTTCTGTTGTATGAGAGATAAAATGTGTGTGGGTGAGTGGGACCTCATCCATATTGGCGATTTGGGACAGCTCACAGTTGTAAGTCATTTGAAGGTTGATAACACAAGAATGAAATTCCAAAACTTGATTCTCATGAGCTGCTGAGAGTTTTGAGGCAAGTTGTGCTCATATCCTCATGCTCAGACCTTCTGTCTTCATAAATTTAAAGCCCCATTTACATTTGGGTATCCCTGAGAAATCATCAGTGATTTTTTTCTCATATAATCCATTTACCCTGTTGTTTATTTTCTTGGTTAAAACACAGATCTCAGTTTGATGCTCCTCCAAAATCTAGGCCTTCACCTCCCGCTCCACCTCTGACCATTTTGGAAGTTTTCCTCCCTTTCCTTCCGTCTTGGCATCTGAAGGAGCTTTTTTTCCCTATTGCCTTCACAATCTGATGACTTACTTTATGGGAGGAGGTCCAGAATGTCTCCTGGCAGCTCTGTTGCCATGCTCTTTAGTATATTTAATAACTGTTAGTGTAGGGGAATGGATACCATGCTTGCAAGGACAGTCACCAGTTCTTAACACATCCAAGGAAACGCCGAGAGCAGGACAGTCTCCTGCAAGCCTAGAGAAGTCTTGGAGCTTGAGGGCAAGCCCCCAAACCACGCAGTGTTCCAGAATGAGATTAGATTGGTCACTCCTTAGTAAACAGGTGTTAAACCTTGAACATTTTAGGGTGCTTCATTGTGGGGATTGTGGGGAAAGAGTACGTGAGAAAAGAGCACTTGGCGATCCTTAAGCACATAGCCCTTGTACCTCATTACTGGGCACTCCAACACCTGTTGTGTATAGTCTCAATAAATAGCCACTGCGGAGGTTGCTCGAGGCTCTTTTGCACCTCTGGTGAGCCTCACCTCTTGCAAGCTTGTATTTTTAATCCACATCCTGCCTGCTTCCTTCCAGCGGCTCTGACAGTATCAAGCTTGCAGTAGTACATGGAAACTATTTTGATATTTTCCAATAATGTTTGTAAAAATTGCTAGCTCTCACCTAAAGTGTACAAAGAGAAATACATTGCTCTTCATTGGCTGAAAAATGCTTTTGTTGCAAGTTCCTCTTAAGTTCAAGAAAACTGAGTATCATATTCCAGGGTGTAACTTTGCATATGGATATTGTTATTGCTTTCTAGAGTTATACTTTTAACACATAAGAATAAAAAAAGAATTAAAAACATTTATATAGATATAGAATTAGTACTACCCATGTATAATGTGCATCTTATTTTTTTCTCTCAAAAATTTGGGCAAAAAGCTGTGCATTAGACATGGCAAAGTATAGTAGTTTGTAGAGGGAGAGGCAAATGTAAATACTGAGTAAGCTGTTGCAGTAAGTATCTAACTAGTAGTAAGCATTCTATAAATGTTAGTATCTTCCTTCTCACTTTCCTTTCCTGATACACCCAGCAGAAGTTATGTATTCTTCTTTGAGATTCTTTGCTATGGCATACATCATTTTAACTGAGTTATTTATGTATTTTTCTTATTTCTCCCATTATCCTAAATATTTCTTGAGGCTGAATTTTATTTATCTTTATATATCTCATGTAGCCTAGTACAGGATACTGTATGCCATTGTAATCCAAAATGTTTTTATAGAATGAATAAATTTGTGAATGTACTCACATGGTTTTTGGAAATATTTATAGTAAAGTGTAATGTAAGTATAGTGGTGAGGTTTGGAGAGAAGGAGGAAGCCATGATAAATTATGGAGTTTTGAGGGGGTGTACGGATAGGGATGAAGTCTGCCTCATGCATGTGACTTTGATGTGAGGTGTATGAGAAAAATGGAAGAAAATACCATGGATACTGTCTTGGGATGGGGTTATATAAGTAGGGGGTGATTAACAATAGCATCCAATAAAAGGAGGTTAGGTTAGCAAGTATAGGAAGGATAGGGGAGGTGCACTTCAGGGGGTGTACTTAGGACATACCAAGTTGATGTATTTTAGGATATATTAGCAAGGACTAGTAGTTTATTTTCAGTAAGTAGTATAGAAACAGGAAGAGGCACTGGTTCTGACACTACACATGGGCGATGCCAGTATAGGTCCAGCCTAGGGATTTTGGCCATTTTCATTTGTGATTTATGAAGACATGTAGCTGGGGTCTATGGTGAGAGTAAGATGTCCCAACAGGTGGATGATGTAGGCAAAGGAGTCACTTACAAGGAGGCACTTAGATGTATAGATGGGCTGCTGGTTGATCTCTGGGGATCCATATATGTGTAGCAAGTTCATAGCCTGGGAAGAGAAACTGAGATAGAGTTGGGAAATAGTTGAGTTGGAAGCTTGGGATGGTGTTGTATTCATTAGAATTTTTCCTTGTGTAGGTGACTGAATACCCAACTCAAAGGAGCTGAAGAAAAAGTGGTCCTTGTTGGTTTATTTGCTTAAAAAATTCATGGGGACTTACTGTCAAATAAACGTGATCCAGCTGCACAAATGATGTCACTAAGGACCTGGATTCTTTGTGTTAATAATTCTCTCTGTTCTGCCTTTCTCAGGGTCCTCCTCATTCACACAGTGAGCCCCTCGCACCTTTGGCTCAAAACATTTCAAATACTGATTCTCAATACAATCTTGTCTGGAAAAGAAAGCCTGTCTTTCTTAGTCATCAGACAGAAACTCTGGATATCAATCTAATTGGATCATCTTAAATTCTGTGCTCATATCTACCCATTCATTTCTGGTGAGTGAGGCTTCCACTGGTGAACATAGGCTTGATTTTCTTGCCTGATACACAGAATTCAGGGATGTAATAAATTACCCCCAAACATGGGGGCTCTGTAGGGTGGGAGTAGAAACATGAATGAAAATTAGCTACTTTTATTAAGCAATATGGGGAGTGGGTTGTGGATTTGGGTCCACCAAAACAGTAGATGTCTACCACAGGGATTATGTTTTCTGGGCCATAGAAGGAAACCCAGTTCATCATAGATGGCTCAAAGGGGGAGGCTTTAATAAAGGGACTGCTTTCAGAGGTGTGGACAGGATTAAGGGTAAAAACAGTGGCTGGTGAGCCTCCTAGAGACCAGTATTAGCAGGAAGGTGTTTCTACCTCTAAGACCCAGGGATTGATAACAGGAAATATGTTACCAGAGCCAAGTAAGAACTTGAGTTTTAGAAGAGGGCTACAGCTGTAGTTGTGGAGGAGTACAAGTATAGTCACACATGGAACATTGAAGCAGAGAGGAAAACAGAAAAAATATCCTGGCCCTTTTTTCCTCTCACCCTTTAATCTCCTGCTAGCAATACCCATGGCTCAACTGGAAGCCAGGAATGGAACCTGTGTGATGCAGTTCTTAGGGGTCAGTCTTCTGGGTCATACAGCAGGGCAGAATATGGATCTTGGTGAGAGTCGAATGGAGGATAACCAGCATAGAAAACAAATAAGAATCTCAGCACAGTAACAGGAAACAGAATTGCAATATTGGGATGGGACGCTGGTTAGGGATAGAAATATAGGGGATAGAATTTTATTATAAGAATAAGGTCCAAGTGTAGGGGAGCTGATCTTCCACAAAGAGCAGAAGGAGGGAGTTCAGTGGTTATTACTGGGTTACTGGGCTCCAGGTGGTTATTAGTGGGTTACTGAGCTCCAGGTCAGTCTACTAGAGAGACCGACTTCGTTGTAACTTCTCCATTTGGTGGGGGATGGGTACCTACTCACTCTTAGTGCTCTAGGTCAGAATTTGCCTAGGAACTGAGATGTGGCTTCTCCTGAAGACGTGAATTTAGGAAGTCTGTTGGAGGGTAAGTGGCTTATAACAGGGACAAAACAAATGACACATTGTTGCTTATCAAGGCAGAAGCCATTAATTTTTACAACATGTACCTGCTCTGACATCAGTTGTTTTTGTTTACATTCCTATCCTGTCCAGGTTGGAATTACATCCTGCTCATGTCTGACTTGAAAACTCTGAGGAAATTTCATCTCAAATAGCTGATTAGGGTGAAATGAATGAGGGTGGAGCTCCCAGTCTTCATCTAGAAGCCATTCTGTGGGGCCCAGAGGGTAATCACTGTCATCAACTGCCCAAGACAAATACCTAAGTAACACTGTGGCCAGGGGTTAAAAATAACTTGGAATATAGCTGCATGATTAAGTTGTGGCTAGCAGTGAGGCAGCACACAAGAAGTACAGATCAACTCCATTAGAGGGCAGGGCAAGTGACACCTTCTCTTGAGTCAGATGGAAGCAGAGATGACTGCCCGATGTGGAGTTGGAAACCAGAGTGAGACCTGCATGAACAATAAAATTGGTGGCTGAGACCAAAATGATTTCAAGTAGAGAAATCTTGGGAATTTTTACTAGCGGGAAAATAAAGCTTGGTTTGATGCCTAGAGAGAATTGCATGATGTTAAAAGAGGTCATTATTAATTACATAATCCAGCAATGTAAACATATCAATAAGCTTGAGATAGTCTTTATTTTATTTTTTATTTATTTTTATTTTTTTTTTAAATTATAGATAAAAATATGCACCATAGATGTGGCCCAACCCATTACCCTCCCTCCACCCAAACCACCCCCCTCCCTTCCCCTTCCTTGGTCCTTTCCCCATAGTCTTGTGGTATAGTTGGGTTATAGCCT
>CAUYPK010039702.1:0-30693 GCA_963574355.1 Loris lydekkerianus | reverse complement strand
TTTATCTTAACTCTAAAGTCTTCAATGTTGTATTAGTGGACTGAAAAAGTTAACTACTGGATGTACTACCAGGAAGGGATAGTGATGAAAGAAAGATTATAACTTATCATACAAAATGCCGTGAAGGCTACGTTGAACAGTGTGATGAGAATATTTCAGACTGTATATGAAATATACAGCACATTGTATCCCTTGATTGCACAAATGTCCACAGCTATGATTTAACAATAAAAAAAAATTATCTGACTTGTTACAAAGAGAAAATTAAAGGGAAGCATACATTACAAACAATTAAGAAAAAGATCTCAAAATTTTGAGTTAAGAGAGTAATTGAATAAAATTCTCTAAAAAAAATAAAAATACAATAATCATTTGGTTAACACTTCTACTAGAACGAAGATCACCACAATAGTAACCATGAGAATTATTTCCATTATGACTGGTTAAAATGCCATTATGTACTACTGGGTATGTGTCTATCAGGAAGTGATTTACACATATCACTATAGTATAAGACATCTTGCTATAAAATTAACAGCAATGTTAGATGGACAATTTGAGCTAAATAGCTAGTAATCAAGCAAAATAAAAAGTTCATGGTAAATCAATACTTTTGACGTGATAGGCATAAGGACTGTCTACTATTTTTAACACAAGCATGTAAGCTTTCCTAACAAGAACATTTGCTGAATCTTTTCTAGTAGGGTTTATTACTACCTTCATTGTGAAATGAGACTTTATGACCAAATAAAATGTACTGATAAATGAATCACCTAACAATAGTGTGTAATGGTGATGGCAACCACATTTTGAAGACCTCAGCAAATATATCTCATTCATTAGTAGAGAGTTGTTCCCTGAACATTGTGTTAGGTATAATAGCACCATCAATTATATATACATATATTTGTGTATTGTGTACATATTGTGTACATATATTCAACAGAATCTATAAGATTAAAGATATAGTATAAAAATATATCTAATATCACAAAGAATTCATTTTAACTGACACATGAACAGATAAGAAATTATAGGAGAGTTCATGATTTTGAAGTGGTAAAGACATGTTTAGTGAAAAGGTGTATATTGGAGTTAGGACTTAACAAATGATAAAATTTTGGAAAGGTAAAAAGGAGAATAAAAGGGTATACTAGGGATAAAGTCCACAATTGACAGAGTAAGAGGAGATTTTTCAATTAAAAACACATATACACACACATAGACAAATGATTGAAATTTAAATTATGTACAGAAAATGGGTGGGAAAAAAAGATAAGAAACCTAATATATTAGTAGGCATCAAAGGGAAATTCAAAGTATTTGGAAATATGTTCTGTCCAACTTCATCATGAAGAGAGAAACAAAATCAATATAATAGTGATATTTCTTTTGCAAACACTATTTTAGCCAAAATCAGAGTAGTGTACAATGGAAAATATTGGTGAGGTTGTTCAGAAGCAGGCATGCTGAGGCATTGCTGGTGGGAATGTGGGCCAGTGCAGCCATCTCAGGAGTCAGTGTAGTAACACTAACTAAACACCATCACCAAAATATTCACTCCGAGTTACACACCTCAGAGAAACTACTACATAAATCCAGGGTGAGCATTTGTTGGTGGTTGTTGGTTTCTTATAGAAGAGAGCTGAATGCAATTAAAATTCATGAATAAGGAACTTAGCATAAGATTGAATAAAATGAAATGTGGTGGAAATACCCCTGAACCACCCAAAATAAAATGCAGCTGATCTGAAAATTCTTATACGTATCTCCTTGAGTTTAAACAAAAGAGAAGGAGAAAAAAGTCATCAGATTTCTGGTGCAATTTGATTCATGTAAATTAAAAGTTACATGTATAAAACTATTATATAATTTTCAAAGATACATAAGCACATGCAAAGAATATAGCAAATACAAGCACTGGGCATTCATAGTAGAGAGAGAGTAAACTGGAGTAAGACTCTGGGGTGAAAGAGAAAGAAACCTAAGAGAAACTGCAGATGACAGTACCATGAAATGGGAGCACTCAACTCACAACATTGGGGACTCCAAAATGGGAAGTCAGCCATCAGCCTGTACGTTTTCTTCCCATACTGTTATTGCTCTATGCAAAAAGAATTAAGTTTGTTTTTATATTATCTTATACATTTTTAACAAGTACTTTGTAAGATGAATTCAATCAGCAGAATTATAAGTTCAGTTGGGAATTTATTTTTCTTTTCTTAAATATAGATCTGAGAATAGGGGAAAGAATGAGGTGGATACAGAGAAGGCTGTATTGTGTGGGAAATGACTCTGAACTGGAACATGGTGGAAGTAATGGGGCAAAGAGGGGAACAGAAATTGCCCCAGTTCTCCCGGGGAATGTAGGTGGAAAGCAGATGGACACAGTGGAGAGAAAATTTGGAGCAGGTAAATCTGTGCCACTTTCCACAGGCACCCTAAAGGTCAACAGTGAAGATTGCCTGCCGTCAAGAAAAGCTTCTTATTGTACCTTTGAGTCTCAAATTGTTGTGTTGTGTGTGGTTCAAGATACAAGTGGAGGTTTCCACCAGGTTCCTCATGCCTGCATGAAGCTGGCATGTGTGAGGAAATCAAGCTTTCCATTGTACCTTCAGTCATCTTCATAAACAGAAAATGGAGAATGCTAAAATGGAAATGGGAAGATGTAAAGGGATATAATAAGAGGGTATTATTTTTTTCTTGCCCTCATGTGGTAAGCTTTTTATTTAAATTATTCCTTCCTTGCCCAGGCCCTTTGGCTGAGTCCTGGGAGGAGATGGATCCAAAGACCAGATTATTGAATGTAGCCACCATCACATGTTTGTCTGGCAGGAAACAGGAGAGCTGTGGCCTGCTTTAACTCTAGGATAACGGTGATGCCTGCTTTCTTCCCAGTTTTCCTCTGGTCAAGAATTGATGGGCTGACCCCAAGATGAGCAGGTGGCTGGTTCCTGAGGGAGACCTGCCTGGTGGTCTCAGGAAGCTGAGGGCATGGCACAGCAAGGGCAGGCTTCAGTGATCCCCGATTATCATCAGATCCTCAGATAGTTTCCCGTGTCATTTTCTTTTAAATCAGAGGAACACAGATGGTGGTGTCACCAGCAACATTAATCCAACTGCCTCCAGACTTGTTTGTTATCTGAGAAATGACATGAATACCTACTTCAGGGGCTTCCTCCTGCTTCCTCCTGCTCTGCCAAATCCAGCCATAAATTCTTCCGTGGGTCCTGTCTTAATCTCCTTTAATCTCCACACTTGGCTCTTGGCCTAAACTTTTATCTTTCCTTTCAAGCACCAACATAATCCCCCATTCTTAACATGCTGATTCTATTGCAGTGGGTAATGGCCTAGGCTGCCCTCCTGTTTCTTTGGTACAAGTTTTCTCTCTGCCTCCAAGAATTTTGGGAGCTTTGAAAATATTAGGTTGATTCTTTTCTGAAGAGCATTTATTGGAAATAAACATGGAGGAAAATCCAGCATATAAAGTACACATACTATTTTATCTAAGAGAGAGACAGAGGCAGAGAAATTTGACAATACATGGGGGAAAAAAGGAGTTAAATTAGTTTTATTTCTCTTCTTGAAATAACCACAAAGGTAATTCTGTTTAAAAATTATTTAGATAATAAATAAATAAATAAATAAATAAATAATGGCTAACAAGATATTGTGTTGTACTCATGTGCCACCTATAAGAAAATCTCAGACCCCACTTCAGGTATAAATCAGATCATGATTTATTACACCTGCTCAGGGGACCATAGTGATTTATTACAACCTGCACAGGAGGGTCACTGCCCCGAAGGGCAAATGGCCCTGAAGAGAAAAGCAGGCTGTCTTTTATACCATTTTTGTGCTGTGTTGGCAGGCAAGTTGGCAAGCACAGAAGCAGAACATGGCCGGTTAGTTAGCTCAGGGGGGCTGGTTGGCTCAGGGGGTTACATCATGGCAGCTGGCATAGGGACAAACTTGGGTTGGGAAATTTTGCTTGAGTAAGCTTTCCACCATTGTTTAGCCATTGCTAGGGGGTTGGAATAAGTTCTACCATTGTTTTACCTGTGGCTAGGAGTTTTTTGAGAACTCAGAAAACTTCCTTGTTCTGAAACCTGTTCTCAGAATTAACCCAAGGGGGGGTTTGAGACATGTGAGGACTCAGTTAGGGGCCTTTAGGGGTTCCTTTGCTGGGTACTATAACTGATGCAGGACAAGGTGGCACCAAAACTTGCTGCCTTATCCCTGGAGATGTAGATGCTGCAGCGGATGGAGGAACCAGCTTGCTAGAAGGGCCAACACCTGCAGGGAGACACTTGTGCCTTGCTATCTCTTCCCGGTGCACTTTTGGCTGGTCAGTTTCATGGATGGTGCCTTACTGTCTCCTCCAAGTGCACTTCTGACTAGTGGATTTCATGTAAGTTTCCAAGGCCTGAGAGTTCATTGGATAGCTGGCTGTAACTGAGGAAGATCCACGCCCTAGAAGTCAACATTAAGTTCTGCAAAGCAACCCCCTGCCACTATATAAACCCCTGAGAAGAGAGCCCAAAGACAGACTGCGTTTTCTCTGCCAGGAGGCTTGGTTTTTGAAGTTGTTGTAATTTTTGTTTCTGTGACTTAAAAATCCTGACTTATCACTGATCCTGTGGTCCGTGGATTCATTCTTCGAATCACTGAGACCAAGAACCTGAAACTCTGGTATCAATATCTTTCATTTAAGAAGTTTTATTTACATATATAAATACATTGCAAAATACTTTACTTCCCCCTCCTTTTTGAGTCTTTTTTCCCTTTCTTTCAGCTGATCTGGGCTGTCAAGTGTCTTTGTCAGACCAGAACATCCAACACTGGTTAGGTAGACTGTCGTCATGCCAGCATGAAAGCGGGCTGTCAAGCCAGTGTATGAACTGAAACTGTTACAAGAAAAGCATTAAGATTATTGACTTTCATGTGAGTTGCTTACAATTTTATACCTAATTACTATGCAGTACAATAATGATTATGTAGACCATTAAATGTTTCATTAACATTTTATGTCTTCTATTTGATTAGTACGGCAACCTCTACTCATGTGTGCTCCGTGTTCAGGGTTTATTATACATGTAACGTGGTTTTCTGCCTGCAGAGCTTGAACTTCCTTGATCTAGACATAAAATTAAAAAAATATCTAGTCTGTCTTTTTTTTTTTCTTCCTTTTTTCAGTCTCATGTTGGTATAGAGTAGGAGCCAACAGAGAAAGTTACTAGAAATTTCATGAATGGAGTGCAGTAAAAACTAACGTACATGGAGCCGTTTTAGAAAATTAGTACTTTGTTTATTTTGATAAATGGATCGAGACTTTTGGCAATTCATATCCAGAATATAGGGGCACATAACTTGAGTGCAAAATGCCCTGTGAGTTATACAGTTTAGTTAATTGGCAACACACATTCATAGTGGTGACAAACAGAAGCATGTCCTTTTCAACAATGTCATAACCTTGGCTTGACAACATTGTAATATATTTCCCATTCCCTTTAACAAATTTAAAAGATAAAACTCTATTTTACAGATAAAAACATTTCATGTACTTCATGAAATGTTGATTTTTGTGTAATTGATTTGTGATTTATAAATTTAAATGCAAGATCCAGTATCCAATTATTTTTACTGGCCCCGCACCAATCATTGACAAATGTAAATCATTTGAAGAGGATGACTTAAAATTTAGATTAAATAATTTGCATCATTAAATTAACATTTCGATGGAGATTATATTTGAACTCACAGCTTTAAAAATTTAATTCTTTCTTTGCCTTTGAGTTTCATAATTGAATTCAGCATGGATCTGTAACCTTCTAATCATCCCTTAACTTTATTCTAAATTCCCTTTATTTCTCAGTTAATTTGTTATTCTGTTTTGCTAGCTTGTTAACATCCTTAATTTCTCCACACTAGTTTTAGTTTTTCTGATAGTTTCAGATCTCCAGTGACCTTTCACTTTTCTCATACGTTCATATTTTATTCATATTTGACTTACATTAAAATTTATTTTCAGCCATCCCTACAGCTTGAAGTGCTTTTTCTTTCTCATTTGACATGGGTATTTGTAACAATGAAAAGAGGACTTATTTAGTTATTGTAATCCCAAAACATCTTTCTTTTCTTTAACATTGTCACATACATTACATGATGCAAATTTCTCTTGTTGCAAGAATACAAAAATGTTTTACAAGTAATAAAATGAAACAATTCACTTTTTTTAAAGAATTGTAAAAAACATATTATATATATAACTTAAAATAGGTATAAGTGCATTTCTGTCATGCTAGGTTATCCCTAAATAACAATATAAAAACTCACAGACTGAATACTAAGAGGTTAGAAAATAAAATCACGAGGTAAGGAAGAAACACAGACTCTCTTTATAGAACTGAAGTATTTAGCTGCTCAGCATTGCTATAGAAGAACCAAGAGCTTGTTGGCTATCATAATTTTATGTGCCAACTGAACTACACCATGGTGACAAGCAATTTAATTAAATTTTCCTCTAGATTTTGCTCTAAAATTTTTTTATTTAGATGTGATTAACATTTCTAATCAATTTATTTTAAATAAAGAAGATTATCCTTCATAGTGTGCACTGGCCTCATTCCATAAATTGAAGTCCTTAAGGAGAAAAGAAAGAGGTTTCCTGAAAAGTAGAAAGCTTGCTTCTACTTTGCAACATAAAAATTCTATTTGGGTTTCCAGCATTCGGACTCAAGTCTGCATCAACTCTTTCCTGGTTCTCCAACCTGCCAGCTTTCCCTACAGATTTTGGACTTGCCACTTGCAAGCCTCCAAAACTGCATAAGCCAACTCCTCAAAATCAATCAATCTACTTATCTATACATCCATCCATCTTATTGGTTTTCCATCTCTGGTGAACCCAGAATCACTATTAGCAAGGACTCAATCACATGGACATTTGTGATTTTTTTTTTCCTGAAGGTTGATGTTATTTTAATCGAGGAGACATATCAAGATATTTGTTCAACCTGTTAATATATTTTATCTCCCTGAAACTTTCCTTCCCATGCCATATGGCCAGACCACTTTCAGTCTTCTTTGCAGTGTTTGAAACTAACCTCTGGCATGACTTATTGGGACGGAGAAGAGCAGCGGCTTCAGGCTAGACTCGCCAGGTCTTTTTCTCTTTTTCTATCTGCAGGTAAGTTTCACAACTGGTTTCAGAATAAAACTGACATGAATCAAGAAAACATATAATAGAAATCAAAGACAGCAACTTCTTAAGAACCAGAAAGACAGGGAAAACTAACATCCAGAAAATATAATAAATAACAACCAGATTCAGATAATGTGAAAGTTTGTAACAACGACTTTCTTCCAATTCTGTGAAATAGCTCAGTAGCCTTCTTCTAATTTCCCACCTCAATCTCTCCTACCTACGATGTCTCTTTTTCTTCTTCAAGCTAATTTGAGTGACTTAATCACTATCACTCTGATGATGAGAGACAACCTGTCTCTTTCTAACGAAAGCAACTTGAGTTTTCTTTCATTTGCCATCCATCTTATACTTGTATTTTTAAACCATCTGAAGAGATAAAAGTCAATTATTTTCAATTCACTGTCACACCATAAATCACATTATCATTTCTCCAACTGGCATTGAATTCATTACTAATCAAAAAATTACCTCAGATAAGGCCAAAATATAAGTTTTTGACTTTTATTGTTTTAACTAAGATGTAGGAACACAGAGTCACAAATAAAATTATTAAAAGTATTGACCATATTGATTAAGTATTAATCAATATAATGATTATATTGATTAAAATCAATCAATTTAAAGAATTGATTATATTGTAAATAGTTGCAAATAATCCCAAACAAATTGACTAGGAACATTATTAAAAATAGTATAAAAAATAAAAATATTTAGTATGGGGACTTAGTAAGGAAAGTAATATGGTGATTAGAACTTAAATGTGGTAGCATTTAAGGCAGGAGTTGCATGTGGAGTACGTTGGTAAAAAATACATATTACCTGATCTTCGCCAATCTTGAATTGACTAAAAAGGATCTTTACTATGGACAATGCCAAGATCAGTTAAGTAAAAATTTAGGACACATCAACTTTGAAGATTCTTTGGTATATGAGATACAAAGTGAATACCCTGAGCATTACTCAGTTTATCTTTTGTTTCAGTTTAAATCAAGAGACTCTGTATAGTCTACCTGGCTGTGACCTGGGATTTCCCAAAACAGAGATTTGGTCAGAAATAATCATTCAGTCCATGATATTTAGTTTCCTTTTGTGACAAAAGTGCAGAAGAACTTGACTCTTTCCCAGAAAAATGTTTTATCTCAGGAGAGGTACTAAAAAGCTGTTTGCAAAGTATGCTATATGAGACGTTTCTTAAGAATAACAAATATAATAACTACCCATTTTACTATTCTAGCAAAGAAGTTACATAATGACACTAATGTATGCAAAAATTTAGGGATAAATAATTTCACATGGTAAATTTGTCATTTTATATTTGTGTGACAAAATCTTCAATGAGCCAGTCATGTCTGAATGTTTCTAAATAATAATTACCTTGACATCAAGTATATTTAGCTGATTAGTACCTAAAAATTTCTGGAAAATAATTTACAAATGCTTCCCCATTTCCTAGGATGAATCTTCTAAGCAGAAATTACTTATGTTAACTCAAAAAGTATCTTCTGAAGATGTTCTTCAATATATCCCCTTGGCTGCATTCTATTTTAAAAATTTGTGCATTTCTAGGGTGCCTATCATCTACATTTAAGTGAAGATGTCTCTGTGATGCAGTATGACTGTGTGTCCTTTATTAATACAGCTTTGTTTATTTGTTTCTTAATACTATGACTACTATGGCATGAAGCATTTCTTGGCAAGGAATGGTGTCTCATACCTAAAACTCCAGCACTTTGAGAGGCTGAGAGAAAAGGATTATTTGAGGCCAGGAGCTGAAGGCCACTCTAGGCAAAATCATAGTGAGATCACATTTCTACAAAAAATTAAAATTAAATAAAAAATTATTCAGGCATGGTGGCATGCGCCTGTAGTCCTAGCTACTTGAGAAGTGAACCAGGAGCATCACTGGGGCCCAGGAATTTGAATCAAGGCTACTGTAAGCTGTCATCACATCATTGCTGCCATTGCACCCTAGCCTGGGTGACCAAGTGAGAAGCTATTTCCAGAAACAAACAACCACTGTTTGTCTTCATCTGAGATTAGTATTATTTGAGTCTCATGTAAATATCCTTATAAACCCTACATGAAGTTAGAGGGTGCTTCACATATGATTTGGTGGAGGGGTGTGTCATGACAATGAAACAAATGGGCGCAGACAGTGGTGAAATGAATCCCCTTCCAAGCAGTCAGACCAAAACAAGAGAGTGGTGTTACTGGAATTTCTTCTTTAGTAGGTCCTTGGTCTGGGGATTGGAAGAATGAATCCATGGACCACAGATCAGTGGTAAGACAGGGTTTATTTTACAGAAAAGAATACAGAAAAAAGCATGAAAGCTTCTAGCAGAGGGAAAAACTCAAGTCAGAAAAAATCTCCTCTGGGTCTTCTGTCTAGGGATATATATATCCCTACAAATGAAGGCATACAATCTCTTCAGTTCCCAGGCCTAGGAAACGAATAGGAAATTGACCAGGCCTGGAAAACTAGAAGGTCCCTGTTCAGCAGCAAGTGCAAGGGAAGGGAGACAGAGGCCCTGGTGGAGACACCAAGGTGCTCACTGAGCTGGCGACCTGTAGCTGTCCCTCCAGCAGATGTCCCGCCCCTCAGGCCATTGGTGCCTCCTGCGGCCCCCTACTCTCCAGCCCACTAGCTCCTCTGCCGGCAGGGCAGCCCCAACCAACACCCCCAGGGCAGAGAGGCTTCTATTCCATGAACTGACAGGCACTAAGTCCGTGGTGTGAAAAATACAAAAAGACAGCCCCAGCCTTTCTAGATCTCACTCATTACATGTTCTGTGAATATACTAAGCACATTCCCTTTGCTATACTTAAATTTATTTTGCAATTGACTTCATATATACGAATAAATAAATAAATAAGATTGTGAACCCTTTTAAAATATTTACCTTTGTGCTCTATACAAACGATTGCCAATACAGGAGGATTAGGGTAAATAAAAACAAAACCTAACACAAAGCACACACAACACATAAACGCTGAGTCCTTTTGGATAGAAAATGATGAGGATATGCTGAAAATAAATACTGCACAAACCATTTCTCTGGGAGAATAATGGATGATTACTTTTTTCAAAAGACAAAGTCTTTCACTCGGGGCCCTCAGGGGCCATTTAGAAAATGAAGCTGCATTTTGTAAACTGCACCAGACAGCCTAGAAATCAACATGCTTCCTCATCTCACTCACCAGGAGGATCTGGCAGATTGAAAATTGTTCCAGAAGAAACCATATTAGGCAACAAATGACTCCTTTAATTATATCCAGTGTAGGAAATAGGAGACGTTAAGAAAAACTCTGAGACCCTCAGCACATAAAGATTCTTAGCAGAACAAAAATTAAGGTTCCAGAGTAAGTGATTCCAGTGGCCTAGCACCTTGTACCAAATCCTATTAACAGTGAATTTCAAGGCTTGCATGACTGACTACCCAAAATGTCCCTATTGTTACTTTCCAGATGGTTGGTTCTTGAAGTTTTGCATGTGTTACACACTTTCAAATAAAGACAGTTTCCTCATCTGTCAAATGTCCATGATGCAGATTTGATATTATCTGATCAATTAGTTTTTTGAGAACAATTATTAATTTACTTTATTTGGAATGGAATTGTAACACTGTGCTAGCATTATAAGAGGGGACTCTTCTGCCCCCAAACAGATGCAATCAAATATCAGGTTTCACAGAAACATTTATATTAACTTGTAATAATTAAAAATGAAATTATCATTGAACTTCTGTGACACGACCACTGGGCTCAATTGGCCACTGCATGGTAACAGACCAGCACCCCAAAACAGTAAGTTGCAGCAGATGAAGAGTTTAATTACAATATGGCCACCGGATGAGGATTCAGGAGGAGAGTTCAAATCTGTCTCACTGAGGGGTTTTAGATGAGTTTTTAAAGGAATTTTGACAGGTAGGGAGCTCAGAGGCTAGGGCTGCTGTTACCCCTTAAGAGATGAAATCATATAGAAGCCATTTTTGCACTGAGTCAATTTCTCAGAGAAGGTCTTCAGACTAATTTGAATCAGCAGAATCACTGGACCCCAGGACCTGAGAAACATGTCATATAGAAAACTTGAAGTTTCTGAACATTAAAGATGATATCTTACAGAAGCGCCTAAGGGCAGTTAGTGCCTTGAGACAGGATCTGTGACTTTCAGGGAGCAACTATAAGGAGAGGGGCTAAAGCGCAAGCTGGTCAGTGCTGGGTTGTGTTCCCATTCAAAGTCTTTATTTTATTGAGAGATTAATGTCTGATTTTTTATGAGGTCAGCTTCACTTCCTATGAACCACTGGTTTGCTTATTTATGAAAGGGATATTTCCCTATCATTAAGAAAGGAACACTAATAATTTTAAGCCCCTTTTCATTTAATGTGAAGTACACCAAGAGACATATGGATAAGAATATACAATATTTCTAGAAACAGCAACGTAAGATGCATATCGATTTGTTATAAGGTCTGACTGGAATGTTTTGAAATACAAACTTGCTCTTTGCCAGAGACAACTCCCAGAACCTTTGGAATCTCAGGAGAGTTAGGAGTCTGTTTTGTATGCTAGTGAGATGACTGATGGCTGACAGTCCCTAGGTAGCTTCAGAATGTGGGGTGGTCACAGGAAAGACAGAGGCAAGATTAGAGGTTTAAGCCTTTCAGCCCCCCCAACCTCTGGGGAAGGGAAAGGGGCTGAAAGTTAATGATCACTAATAGCCAATTATTTAATGAATGATGCTCATGTATAATACTTCTATAGAAATGCAAAAGGACTAGATTCTAGGAGCTTCCAGATATAGCTGAACATGTGGAGCTTCTTGGAGGATGGTGCTCCAGAAAAGGCATAGAGACTCGTTACCCCTTCCTGACACCTTGCTCTGTGCAGTCCTTTTATCTGTCTGTTCATTTTTATCCTTTGTAATAAAAGGCTAAATGTAAGGAATGTGTTTCCTTGAGTTCTTGTGAGTGCCTTAGGAGACTAATCAAATCCAAAGAGGGTGTTTTGGGAAACTTGGTTTATAGCTGCTTAACCAGAAGCACAAGTCACAACCGATGCCTGTGAATAGCATATGAAGTATGGGACGTCTTGTGGGACCAAGCCCTTTACCCATGGGCTCTGATGCTACCATGCAGATAGTGTCAGAATTGAATCAAATCACAAGACACCCTTCTGGTGTCTGCAGCACAATTCTCTGCAGAATTGGTTGATGGTCAGAAAACACCCCCCACACACATCAGGGGTCACAAAGTCCTCCGTATTGTAAGAAAATAGAGGAAGAAATTGAATTTGGTTTTTCCTATATTCTTATTTAGTCTTTGATCATCCAAGTTATGATAACTGAAACTTATTGAAAACACCATCTTCCCAGTCCTTGCTTTAAGAAATTGATATATATTTACATATTAATTCTTTTATCTTTAAACAACTCTACAAAGGACAAATACTGTATTATCATCACTTTTTGGCAAGAAAATGGTATACAAAGAAATCAGGAAATTTGCTCAATGTCACAAAGCTTGGAAATGGGGGAACAAAAGCCCAAACAGGCTTCAAAGGATGGGCTTCTAGTAACTACACACAGTCATGTGTCACTTTCTGACAGAGACACACTCTGAGAAATGGGTCAGAGACTGCTTTTGTCATTGCACAAAGATCAGAAACCTAAATGATATGGCATGTGACACACATAGGCTATATGTACAGGCTAGAAGACTGTAACATATACCATGTTACTATACTGAATACTGTAGGCAACTATTATTATAACACAATGTAAGTATATGTGCATCTAATATATCCAAATACAGGGAAGGTACAATATGGTATCATAATCTCATGGGAATGCCACTAAATTTGGACCAAAATATCATGGCAGGTACATGACTCTAAAACTGCTGTTATAAACTCACTTAGGTGTTCCCAATTTATTACATCACAATCTATAACTATGTATCTACTTGTTGTCTTACTGATTTAGTATTTTTCTTTCCAGTGGTCTGTAACTCCTGTGGACTGGGCCATACCTGTATATCTACTTTCTGGCACAGAGAAGAATCATCTTAACCATGTCTTGGCTATAGGAATGAATTAATAAATGAACAAAGGACAGATAAATAAGTATTGAAAAAAATCTTGAAAACATGCTTTTTTGCCTGATATCATCATCATTTTCTCAACTAAAACAATTGATTTTGGAGTATGTTTTTAATACCAAATTAAACTAGGAAACTGGTTCCTCAATGGTCACTCAAAGGGAAAATATACAGAGATTTCCTGGCATCTGTCAATTGCACTCCACAGCTAATCAACTTCAGCTCTACTTCACTATCTTAATGGAATAGGCTGCCTTTTTTATAAGCACAAAATGAAGTTCTTATATGCTCCATTAATGACTTTTTCTACAGGTGTTCACCCTGACACTACCCATTCCTCTTTCCTCTTACTCCTGGCAGGCGACACCCTGAATCACATTCACAATGAGTCAGATCCTTAGTCTCTTTGACAAACACAATCATAACAGTATTGGCCTCAGTATGAAAGAAGTTTTATTTTTACACACTCTCAAATCTATGAAGGGCAATTGTCCATGAAGTTTAAAAAGTTGGTAGAAGCATAAAAAATTAAAAACTAGAAAGACATGAGAAAAAGGCAAGATCTTGAAAGTATCAGAGGGAAACTTCCCCAATGCCACTCAATGACATTAGCCTCATAATTATCAATTCTTTTACCCCTCACTTTCAAGACTTTTTCAAAATGTGAGTGTATGCTTTTTACCTTAGTAGAATGCAACTACCTTAATGGAAAATACTGGCAGAGTGGTCATGTCTCATGGGAAAGGCACACTTATAATGTGTATCTGGGGGCTGTACCTTGAACAAAGTGTTCATTGTGAGGAGTATGGCACTCTTGAGCAGCAAATGGGAGGAGACAGTTAACAGGGAGTGAGAATCAGGTTGCAGGGAAGGGCCCTGTGCATGAAAGAGGAAGGCATTCCATGAGCTTCTTAGAGAGAAAAGATTTGAGGAGTTGAAAATATGCCTAAAGTGAATTTCAGAAAACTGCATGATTTATATGCACTCAACCTTTAGGAGAATCTTAAATAATGTTTAAATTATTCCATGAGCTCTCTGGGTTCAGTCTGTTCTCTCTCCATATTTGTCTCTGCAGAGCGTGGGCCATGGAAGAGGTAGAGAGCTCTATTTGCACTTCTGTGGTATTTTGTATAGAGCAGGTGTTTTAAAATTGGTTTTTGACTCAACAAATTACTTGAAAAGTAAAGAGTAGTAAAAATTTAGCCCTGAAAATGAAACAACAGGGTCTGATTTTACCTTAAAAATACAGAGATAAGCATGAGATGAGTTATTCATGGTGATATTTAAATTATCTTACGAAAAACCTGCCTTGCATTCCAAATTCTAATGCTCAGCAGCTAAATACTCAATAACTACATAAAATAAACATGATTATTTAAAAATAGAATTGATCTTATAGAAACAGAATGTAATATTTACTAGAGACTGGGAAGAATGGGGGGGAGGGGTAAAGTAGGGGTTGTAAATGGGTCCAAAAATATAGTTAGATAGAAAGAACAATATTTAATAGAAATATAGTGACTATAATTACACTAGGTTATGGTATACATTAAAATACATGAAAGGGTGGAATTGAAGTGTTCCTAATACAAGTAAATGCCTGAGGTGATGGATACCTCAGTTACCGTGATTTGAATAATTCACATTGTATGCCTGTATCGAAGCATCACATGTACCCTACAAAGATATGACTATCATGTATAATAATATTTAAAAATAAAACAATTTAAAAAGAAATAAAAATAAAACCTATCATTTTATTCAAAACACAAAGACTTATAAGAGCAGGAAAAATGCAAGCTTTCTATAAGCACCTATTAATAACAAAACTGCATTTAAGTAATTGAGGCAAATTATCTCTTGTTGGGATGAAATTCAAATTGACATTGCATAAATGACCCTCAAAATCAGTAATTTGCCCTTTCCACCTCCATGGTGCTGCAGTTGATAAATAAAATTAAAAGATTCAGACAGATGGATAGATAGTTGTGTGTGTGTGTGCGCGTACAAGCACGTTTATGTTTAGCTATGTGTGTATTCTGTTGCGTTCTATCGCTAATTGACACAGTCTCATAGATTTTTCTCTCGCTTTTACTAGGTTGTAATGACCATAATGAAGTTGTGGCCTGCCCCAGCAAACCTTAATCTGAGACCAGATTTGCCCCTTTAAAACCTTGTGACCGCAAAATTCCAACAGTTGTAGAAAAAGGTTTGTTAAAAGAAAGTTGATATGCACTGGTACCAATATCCTCCACCTCATTGCAAATCAATTAAGTCTGATTTGTTTGAAAAATGTCCAAAATCTATTTGCTCATAAATATGTTGAACTTTTGTTTTCTCCTTTTTGGAAATTGTTTTGCATCTTTTAATTATCCTATACATCCAGGGGTAGCAACCAATGAACCATGGACTAAATAGCCTTTACTTAAGCTTTAAATGTCTGTTTATATTTTTTATAATTTCAGAATGGGATTGTGAGCCTGTGAAATAATCCTTCCATTA
Source organism: Loris lydekkerianus (assembly GCA_963574355.1). NCBI lineage: Eukaryota > Metazoa > Chordata > Mammalia > Primates > Lorisidae > Loris > Loris lydekkerianus. The sequence goes on along the minus strand of CAUYPK010039702.1, from coordinate 14,889 downwards.
GAATACTAGTTATTTATAATACTATGTTTTTATTTCATATTTTGAACAATGTCTTCCCATCTCTAATCTCTCTCAGCCAACTATCTCACAAAAAGAACGTGTTTTAAAAACCATTTAGACAGCATACCCTTCTAAAGCAAGGATTATAATATTCACTTTGTTTCTATCTAGCAGTATTGGAGTACTATGCATGTTAAGAGATTCAAAAATAATGTGTATATATGACCCCAAATCATTTGGATTCATTTTCTTTCCTAACTGAGGAAAGGAATTCAGCTTTCAGAGTACAGAAAAACTGCTCATTCTTTTGTCATCCATTAGATTTGTGCAGGGATATTCCTATATTTTTATACTGCATGGTCAGGAATAAAAAGCCCCTGAAATCCAGCATCATTAGGACCAAAGTTATGTTTTTCTTTCGTATTTCTTTCTTTTATTGATCCAGGTATGCTATTCAGTCATTTATCCAATATACATTTTTGAGCTCCTATTCAGGATCAAACATTGTGCTAATTACACTAAATGTAATTAATAAATTCATTTTTCCTAGTAAGTGCATGAAGGTTGATGGAGAGGAGAAACACACAAATGCATAATGCAATAGAGATTGTTATGTGAGGATACTTAAATCAAAGAAAATGAAGCACTGTCTCAAGCAACACAGATAAAATTGGGGTTGAATTTTGAGACTAAGTAGAAATTTTCCAAAGAAGCAGAGAAAGGACATTACTATAAGAGGAAAAAGAATAAAGAATTGCTTATAGTCATCAAGAAAGCATAAAATTCTTGAGGACATGGGTTGCTTTTAACTCATTAAAGGACAGTCAAACAAAAAAATGTTATTTATCTTCTCTATTCCAAGATTATTTTTAAAATCCTTAAGAAACATTGTATCAAAGACTAAATATTCCAAATTGTAAAGCACTGTTTTCCTACATATAGCGTAATCTTGTGGGGCAGATGAAAAACACATAAAAGACTTTTACAATATGAAAGAACATATGAAATTATATGTTATAAGATGTAGAGAAAGGGACAGTGAGAGAGAGGGAGAGAGGGATCAGTGACTGGGGAAGAACTTGCAGGATGGATGGAATTTGAGTGGATCCTGCAGAGCACATGGAAAGGCATTGGTGGTGAAGGATGGTCAAGGTTTCCGAGCTCTACAACACAAAAAACATTAAAATTTTGCTCCAGGGAGAACCATTTGCATAGAGCAAAAATCTGAATATGTCATTCCCATTTTATTTCTCAGACTTGTTCAACTTAGCAGCCTAGCAGGAAATATCCCATACCATCATGCAGAGTGTCCTCTGAAAGCCCAGCCACAGGATTTGCAATTTAGCACCTCAAGAGTTTGTTTAAGGCCTAAGGATCATCCAATTCTTTCTTTGAGTTTGGGATCATGCCACCCTAACATAGAATCTCATAAGAGTCCTGAAGGTCACTAGCTTTCTGTGCCTTGGTTTTGCTGATCCAGCACTTAGAATTTTCATTTCCATTTTGAAACCAATAAATCAGCATATCTTGCCAGGGGTGTTTTAACCTCTTAAGATGCAATCAAATTTCTCAGTCAGAATGACTCCTGAAAATTGATCTGCTAAAAATGGAAAAGAAATTTCACTTATCTAAGGAACATGTATCGCTGATTTACAGCATCATGCTAGCTGAATCCTGCAGGTTAAGCTGTGGTAATTAGGAAGATCTGAGCTTATCCACACCAAGTAGAACAGAAAGTTTGTTTTGTTTTATTTTGCCATACATTGTTTTGTCCTGATTTGTATGACCTACACAAACTATCAATAGATAATTTTTACCAAAATTATGTCTTTGAAGGAAATAATTTGCATTTCAACACACTAATTTCATCATTCAATATATGTTTCAAAATAGTATCATTATCAATATGTTGTTTCTCATTCTAATCCTGTACTATTTCTTTGATCAGGGCTGGCCCAGACTCACAAGAGAATCCTAAACAGATCATTTATCTCACTACTAAGACACTAGGAGGGAATTGAAAAAATGATCACCTTTTTTTTGCTTGACACTCTACTCCCCCTTAATGAAGCAAGAGGTACCTGATTAACTTAATCAAGCCATCACACAGGTTAGCAAGGTAACATGTCCTAAGTGTTCTGTGTATTTCAAGAAAGGTATTGAGAGAAAAGTATTACCTAGAGAAAACGAAGTCTAAAAAACCAAAAGGCTTCTCACAGAAGCCCCAAGGACACACCTACAAAGTTCTCCCCACAGTGACTCAGCTCTTAGAAACATATAGAAACTTAACTTCTTAGGACTTGAAACTAATGCGTGTTTCTGCTTCTGTAAAAGCCCACACCTGCCTTCTCCAGCTCAATTATAACTGATCAATAAGAGAGATACCCACGGACAAGGGACCCTTGGCTAGAGATAAAAGGGAAAAGACACCTCCAGTCAGGGAGCTCAGCCATTTTGGACACTAGTCTGCTAAAGTTCCACAAGCTAAAATAAAGCTCTTCCTCCACATCTTGAAAGCCCTTCCACCATATTTTTGTGTTCAGGTGATTATCTCTGTCAGCCAGGCCCTCATCTTCCTGCAACATTGTAAAATATAAAGAAGAAACATCATGATCTTATCTGTGCATTAGTCCCTTAGCCTTTACATTAGAAGACTGGTTTTCAACCTTGCTGCTCAGAATCAAGTGAGCACAATGTCAATGGAGTAAATGCAGAACTAAGGTAAGGGGAAAGTAAGTGAATTAGCAATCACTGAACTCACTAAATAATATCTCAAACTTATGAATATGAGAAATCAGTCTGTTATTGAGAAATCTAAAAATAACATCTTTTTTTTCTTGCAGGGTTCTACTCTAGTTTCTCCCCTCTTCAAATGCTAGATACCATGTAAAATAAAATCTTATTTTGCATATTTTGCTAAACTGAGAAGACAACAGAATTCTTTTCTGTCCTGCCATAGAAAAGAAAGCAAACTTCCCCCATGATAAGCAGAGTAATGAGGTAAGAGTAAGGAAACAATCTTTGCTGTTAGAACTTTGTATTGTTATGACTAGACGATTACAATGGAGGTTTGTTGTTGTCATCACTAGCTCATGGAATGTTCAAATGCAGTGATTTCTAAAATATAAATTGGTAAAAGGAATTGAAAAATGAAAGGAATCCTTAAAAAAGAGTGGCGAGCATGTCTGGTCATACAGCAGCAATGTATTAAATTGTAGTTTAATTATTTCAGAGTTTCCCTCTAAACGCTTAAGGGAAAATTGAAGAGAAAAAGGCTAAGCTGTGCAAGGCATATTAAATTAAAGTATTCCAAATTTCTCTACATCTGTTGTTTGTCAATGTGCTTTCTATAGCGCACAGGGGAAGGAAGAGAAAGCATTTGCCCCTACCTCCCCCAACCCCATGTCCCAATTTTTAATTGCATAACCCTCAAGAAAACTCTGCCCCTTTGATTGTGCTCTGTAATTATGGGATGGGCTTTTTAATGGAAAGAGACGGGAAAAAGTTCGAAAAATAAACTTCTCACAACACTCTTCCCAGAAGTTGTTCTTAAACACAATTTCTTTCTTGGTCCCTCAAGAATTCCAGAGGCTGAAGTTGATATTAGGAAAAACTTTATCCTAGTTCACATTTATAAAATTTTGAAAGTGGGGACCCTTTATATAGAAAGGAAACATCAACACTGGATTGGGAGCTGCCTCCCTGGGTTACTGTGAGTGTGTTGTGAAGAGTTCAGGCACTTTGTGAGATAATTATTAAATTATTGGTAGCTTTAAATCAGGCTTTGCAGGAGTGTTTATACCATGGAAATTGATAAATAGTATACATCAGTCCCCAAGTTTGCCAGCATTTTAGCATGTTGGAAGAAGAGGCAACTAGTGTAAGAGGATAGCCATCTGCACCTTATGTACTTTAATGAAAACACTCCAGTGTGAGAGGATTAGTGAGGCACCATGGATGACCATCCTAGGAACTCAGGGAGACAACAAATAGTGGGATGACCCACCAGAAGATGATGCAAGAAAAAAATGTCAAGAAGGTTGCTCCAAAATGGTTAACCATCAATGAATGATGTTCATCTGCTATGGTTCGAATGTTTCTGCCCCTCCAAAATTCATGTTGAAACTTAATCTCTACTTCAACAATTAAGAGAAGAGGGCCCTTAGTAAGTAATTCAGCCATGAGGGCTCCATCCGAATGGATGGGATTGGTGTCTTTATAAAAGGGCTTGAGGAAGCAGATCCATTCCTCCCATTCCTTTTGTCATGTGAGGACACAGCTTTCTCTTTCTCCATAAGACAACACTATCTTGCCATTACCAGACCAGACACCTAGTCTGTCAGCACCTTGATCATGGACTTTCTAGCCTCCAGAGCTGTGGGAAGTAAATGTCTTTACTTTATAAATCTCTGATCCATTGTAGATTGTTATAGTAGCAGGAATGTACTAACACACCATCCCCAGATAGGAAATTTGGTTTTAAAGACTAGCATGCTTATCTGCTTACTTGTTTGTTTAATTAAATGTCACAAAAAATGTGTAGTTTAACCACTTCCAAATAGGGTTCTCAGTGGTGTTCTGAAGCCAAAATTAAAAACAAAATCCTTCTAAATTTTGTTAAATCAAAATTGACTAGAACCTTCTAGAAGTCACTGCATGAGGCTAGTGCAGAAAGTTGCCTGGCAACTATCCAGTTATCTACTTGGGTAATACGGGAATCAATGAAAATTTATTTTGTATTTATACTCATCAGTGGAAAGTTACAAGAGGTATAATCAATACAGATTTAAAATTATAAAATTATAGCTAACACACATACATCACTTATAAGGACCACATGTATCAACACTTAGTTTGCATCAGAACCTACAGAGTAACTTCTGCTATTTTACAGATGAAAAATAAAACAATATAAAAAACCTGAGTAACAGGGATTTTAATTACCTCACCTAACATCTCACATCAGTAAATTTGGAGCAAGACTTTGAATCCAGAGAGTTGGACTGGGCAGCGCCTGTGGCTCAGTGAGTAGGGCGCTGGCCTCATAGACTGAGGGTTGCGGGTTCAAACCCGGCTCCAACCAAATTGCAACAAAAAAGTAGTATGGTGTTTTGGCGGGCGCCAGTAGTCCCAGCTACTTGGGAGGCTGAGGCAAGAGAATCTCTTGAGCCCAAGAGCTAGAGGTTGCTGTGAGCTGTGATGCCACAGCACTCTACCAAGGGCAACACAGTGGGATTCTGTCTCTAAAAAAAAAAAAAGAAAGAAAATTTTAGAAGCTCAGAGCTTAACTGCTGGCCAATGTTCTTGATGGAGCCCCAGCATTCATCACATTGGAAGGGCTACTGGCTAAGAATTTTCCAGTTCAAGTGCTCTTTTTACTAGAATATACTGTACACTGTGTTTTCTCTTTCTTATTTGCAAAAGATGTCAGTGAATATGCAAAGATTTTTGTGCCTATATCAATTCCTATGATTATTATAGTCACTAGCATAAATGTAAATTTAACCTAAATCTTTTCAATTTAATAAATGATTAAGAGTTGACTAGAAATTACATATTCTACTAGGAGCTACAGAGGGTGGAATAGTATTTAACACATCTAGAGATTACAATAGAAGTTGAGAAGCAACACTTACACAGTTGGAACATTGAGAGATTGAAATGAGATAATATAAAATGCAGTGTTTTCTTTAGGAAAGTTGGTATAAGACACAATATTACATCTATGTGCCATCCTTAAGGATTCTTAGAGAAAGCATGCAAAGCAAAATATTTAGATACCAGTGAAATATGAGAAATAAAATGTCACTTTCATATAGCATAGTTTTAGAAAGTAATATAAAGGGTAAATATAATAGATTATGATGATAATCAAAAGATATTCTATAGAAAGTAGATACCAAAAAGAAAAAATCTAGACTAGACAAGAAATGAAAGAAACATTACATAGAATCTTGAATAATTGAAAAAGAGACTTGTATAATGTAAAAAGAGCAGAGCTGTAAGTACAACATGAAGCTGAGGAGACAAGGGGGAAACTGTAAATTAGAAGGGGGGAGGTTTGATAGAGGGAGGGTAAACAGAGGGACCACGCCTATGGAGCATATTGTAAGGGTACAAGTCAAACATACCAAGTATAGAACACAAATGTCTTAACACAATAATTAAGTAAATGAGGTGAAAGCTATATTAGTTAGTTTGATGTAACCATTCCAAAATGTATTTAAGAAAAAACACATTGTACCTCATAAACGCATAAATGTATTCAGGATCTATTTGTATATGACTTAATAAAAGAAAAATTAAATTAGAAACTAAAAAGGTACCAGTATTTCTTTCTATGGGCTGAGGCAACTGGACTAACAGGCTTTACAGCTCTTGGACTAGATGAAGATAAAAAGAGTGCTTATATTCAAAGAAAAAGAATGTTTTAGAGTAATACCAACAAATATTTTATAATTAGATTATTCTTGATGATTGCTTTGAAGGAATTTAACCTCTACTTGAACTAAAATGACAACAAAATTATGTACTTTAAAGACATAGGAGGTCAATTTTTTAATTAGCATCCATATTAATGTACCAATTAAGGAGGTATTAGGGACACAGAAGATAAAGAGAGGAATCAGGACCAACAGTGTCATTTTGAGGAAGAAATTGAAAGGAATTTGGAATGTAGCAAAGTATCTCCAGTGTTATTCTAAGGGCTGGAGTTATACACAAGAGAATATTCAGTGTTATTCTAAGGGCTGGAGTTGTACACAGAGAATAAGGTCAGAATAGCATGAATGGGAAAATGTGCTGGAGGAATCAAGCAACTTTCATGACAGAATTGAGTGCTTTTTGACCCCAGAAAGGCATTTGCTGGCAAATTAATAACATAAAGCAATGACAAAATCCCAAAGCCTATTATCAAGTTGAATTTCATTTATTATCAGTCTTAAATATATGGTGATTAGGCTAATGACATAATGTATTGTTATATTTGGAGTAAGTAGCTTTAACTATTGTAATAGATAAATCCTAGCTATTCAGAGATATAAAAAAGTTGAAGTCCAACATAGGTCACGCAGCATCTTCCAGCCTATAGTTATATCTGTAATGCTTGATGTCCAGGGTCACCACAGCAGAGAAAGTGAGACCTGAGGATTTATGCAGACTTTTTAAAAGTCCATACCAAGACATGACACACATTATGACTATCCACATTCCATCAGCCAAAATTCAATCTCCGTAACACAGCCCATCAGCAGGGGAGTATATTCTCCTTGTGTGCCCAGCAAGAGAATATACTAAAATGACCAAAAGCATTGTTTACGCCACAATAGATAATTAGGGACTAAAAAACAATGATTACATTTATGCGTGGAGCATATTCTGCTTCTCACTACTATGACTGGGAAAGAAAGTGTATCAATGAGATACACTGAAACAACTCACCACCAGTGTCTTCATCATGAATCTCAAAGACTCCTGAGTAAAGTGTCTGAACAATGGTTAGAGGATGAGCGGTCTTTGAAGGGAGGATGGTATTAACTATTAATGCTAACAATTTGGCTTACCAGATATCAGTTGTTAGAAAGAATTTATATGTAGTCTCTTTACATACATACTGTCTATAAATCCTTTAGTCTCTATGTGCCTGTATGTTCTAGGTGCATCATTTGATCCCTCTTAAGACATACAAGGAGACCCTTTGAGATAGAATTACCTGATCATTAATAGTGAAATGCACACCACTAAAGCATACCATACCCCATCCTCCTCAGCATTCATCAAACTTTGTCCCCAATCTGTATTCAGTTTGGCTCACTACTGTTTACTCCTTGAACCCAACCCTCCCAAAATTTACCTTTGGGGTGGTGGAGTGGTACATTCCTAAATGTAAATACTTAGGCTCATAACTTCTCCTAGGGAAAAGAAAAAAAGATGTCTGGTGAAGTTACCAATTCCCTCACTGTTTAGAAATGGAGTAAGTGAATGGGCACGGAAGCTCATGCTTGTCTGGGAGGCCAAGGCAGAAGGATTGCTTGAATTCAGGAGCTTAAGGCCAGTTTGAGCAAGAGAGAGACTACATCTCTACTGAAAATAAAAAAATTAGCCTGCATGGTAGTGGGCACCTGTAGTCCCAGCTACTTAGGAGTCGTGGCAGGAGGATCACTTGAACCCAGGAGTTTGAGGTTGCTGTGAGCTAGGCTGAGGCCATGACACTCTAGCCTAAGCCAGAGACCTAGACTCTGTCTCAAAAGTAAAACTGTGTGTGTGTGTGTGTGTGTGTGTGTGTGTGTGTGTGTGTGTGTATGTATGTATATGTGCTTTACTGAGAACAAAGTTGGAAGTAAGTGCAGGAGAAAACTGGCAGCCTTGGCAGATAAGAGAACTCCATCCTATATCATAGTTGGATTGAGGACATATTATCCCCACATGTCCAATTAGAGTGACACCTGGAATTTATCTAATATTGTCTAACAAAAAGAGCCTGTCCTCATTGGCAAACCGGGATGATGTGAGATAGTAGCTAGTGAGGGCCCTTCTTCTAGGATATACAGAAAACCTAAGAATTAATTCAGCGAAAGAAGATAAAGTAGTTGGAATATGAAAAGTAAGAGCAAGGAGGAGGGGAGGAGAGAGAGAGCTGAATACTTAACTGAATCCTGTGCTCTTAAGGATCGAAGCCATTTCTAACTTTCTCATTATTGAGCTAATAAATGCATACCCTGTGCTATTCGCCAGTTCACATAAAGGATTATAAAACATGATGGATGCACATCTGTTGAAAATAAAATTTTAAAAATTTGTAAGATAAATAAAAACTGCACATGAGTAAAAACAAAGAGAGAATATCAGTAACTACTAAATTTTTGAAAGTACTATTTTAGAAAGATGTTTGTGTCAGGTATTGTCTTAGTTCTGTGCTATAGCAGAATACCACAGACAGTGTAAATTACAAAGAACAGAAATGTATTTCTCCAAGTTCTGGAAGCTGAGTAGTCCAAGATCAAGGCGCTGGCATCTAGTATCTAGTGAGGGCTGCTGTCTGCTTTAAGTTGGCGTCTTGAGTACTGACTGCATCCTCCAGAGGGAAGGAGCTCTTCCTCACAAGGCAGAAGAATAGAAGAGAGAAAATCCATCCCTGCAAGACCTTTACAGTGGCATGAATTCATTTTCAGGAGTGGAACCCTCCTGATCTCAATGGTTCCACTGGGCTCCACCTTCCAACACTGCTGCATTCGGGATTGAATTTCAACATGAGTCTTTGATAGGACAAAAACATTCAAACCACAGCAGCTGGTATTTAAAAATGCCTTCTACAGTCCTTTGCATTGACAGAGATTTCCCGTAAATGAGTTAATTTCACTTTAATATAATCGTATATTACTTATTATTATCATCACACCCCTCAAGCAGCAAATTTGTGACTCACAGAGGGAAAATGATTTACCTAAGTTCACATAATTAGAACCTGGGCAAGAACTCAAATCAATGTTCTCATTTCCTCTGTCTGATTTCCAAATGAGCATCTTAGGGCTGAGAACTACAAACTCTAAAAGTAACATTATCACATATAGTTAAGAAAGTTTAATTGCAACTCAAAAAAATAATTGTAGAGGGAAAAAAAAATGTCTTGGTTTTGAGTTCACTTATAAAGCAGAGCCTCAGATAAAAGCTCGGGTGTAGGTATTTTATTGCGGAGGTGATCCCAGGGAGCTGGAGTGTGGGAATGGGAAGAATGAGACAAGGCAGGAGAAAAGCAGGAAAGAGGAAATGATTGTGCTTGTCATCAGGGTGGCCAACTGGAGCAGAATTGCACCTGTGAACCTCTGATAAATCCCGTGACACGGACACAAAACTTTTCACTTGAAGGGTTGGAGTCTGGGGCTTTTATCCACCAAACCTAAATTCCTACTATTGGAAGTATCCACATCCCTCCCCTCTTTTTACACTTCCAGGAACCCTGGTAGGTCACAGCTGCATAGGGACCAAGAGAGCCTGTCTCTGCTTCTTGGAGAAAAGACCTGAGGCAGAGGGCGGGAAGAATTCAGATTATTGGTATAGAGCTCTAACAGTTTCTGCCAGAGTCATCTCCCAAATAGTTTGATATTAAAAAGAACATGTTGTCATCAGGTCTGAGATTTGGTAACTACAGGCTTGGTAACTACAGAGAGAAGGCACAATGGTAAAGTTTATATCAGGTCTCATAGAAAATAGGGATCAATTAAAGTTCGGCACACATCTCTCCAAAACAATTTGCTGTTCCTAAGATATCCAATTTCTAGCTTGAGTGATAAGTAGAATTATTTAAGAAAAGCATGACAATGAGTTAAAAAGTTGTTACATATGGATGTAAATACATTTCATCTCTGTCTTTAATTAGAAGTTCTAACAGACATTACCATTTCCAATGTGCAATGCCTCATAGACTAAAATCCTGCTGACACATCAGCAGGGCATTGGTTTTTTGGACAATAGACAAAGGTAAATATAGATGCCTCAAGAGAAATACAAAGACTTCTTACACATCCTTATGGTACTACCCACTAAAAGTAAAATAAGTCTTGCTAAATTTAAAATTTGTACAGAAATCAACTTTGTATAGCCTCAGAAGGAATTTGAATTATAGTACTTGTTTTTTTTATGTAAAATATTGTTTTCTTTTAAAGACTTAACAGTCTTCAAAAGTACCAATAATACTTCCAGAATATTTCCAATATTTGCAAAGTAGTCAGGAACACAAATAATTATAGCTTTATATTGGGTAAGCCTTATATTAGCATTTGAGCTGTTTCTAATGCACTGTGAACTATGCTTGTCGCTCAGGTCTCCATTTCTTAGTGAACTGTGCTCTTACTGATTTTAGGAGTTAATACTACATGTGCCCCGAAAATTTCTTTAGGCACACCTCTTAGGACAATATAACTTGAAGAAAATTAAGATAAACAATTTTAAATATCAGAGAAAAACGATTAAGCAGACATAGCATTTAAAAATGCAACACAGTTTTTAATCAAAATAATTTAAATGAGATTAATTTTGTGAATCTTTCCTATTAAAGCACAAGAGTCTCACACAGAGATGACAATGCTAGAAAGAAGATGACTCAGGAAGTTTCCAATATATTCACTTATATCTGAATAGGTATTATTTATAAATAGTTTTAAAATTTAAATCAATTGAAGTATAATTTACATTAAATAAAATAAATCTATTTTGAATGTACAATTCAACAAGTTTTGGCAAATGTATTCATGGAACTACCACTGCAGTCAAGATACAGAACATTTCCATTACCTCCAAAAAGTTTCCTTATATCCTTAAGCAGTGAAATCCTCCATCAACACAAAACAGCTGGCCCCAGGCAACCCTTGTAATATATTTCGTCACCATAGATTATTTTTGCCTGAAGAACTGCATATAAATAAAATCCTATGTATTGTCACCTTTTTTGTCTGGTCTCTTTCAATCAGCATGTCTTTGAGATTCATCCACATTGTTGTATATAACTGTATGTTTTAGTTTATTCCAAGCAAGAATTCCACATAATTAAATATAACCAGTGATACAGTGGTACATGCTTTAAAACCAGCTTTCAGAGTGGGAGGGAAAAAGAAAGATTTGATTGGTGTGTATTTTGTCAGTTTCCATTGTGTAGCTGCTCCTACCATTGCCAGTTACACAGGAGCCAGGTGACCTGAACCAGAGGGAAAAACTCTCCGAAATTTCATAGTTGGCTCTCCTAGGTAGTGATGAGCAAGCTCCAGAACATCAGTACAACTAGCTGAATTTTTTTTTTAATCTGTTATTGGTTTATGTAAGTTATTCATATTTGGGGGGTATTGTAAATAAAGTTGGTAGAAAGCCTCGAGCCAATGTATATTCTTATTTCTCTTGGGATAATACCCGGGAATGGCTGCTTCATACCTTAAGTGAATGTTCAACTTCACATGGAAACATTCAGTTGTTTTCCAAGGGGAGTTTCCAGTTTCACCACACTTGGGTCTGTAACAGGAGATGCTACAGGAGAGGTGCAGAGATGGCTTCGGGGGTTTTCACTGAAAGTAACTGACAAACATGGATGGGAATAACATGGAGAGAAGTGATGAAGTGTGGATTTTTCAGCAATAATTTGATGACAATGTGGAAAATAGATGGAAAGGTTATGGAAAGACTGAAAGATGGATCAGTTAGGGACACTATTAAACTATTTTGAAAGTATCAATAAAGGCCCAAAACAGAGTGACAGAATTTGCACGGAACTGAAAAGTATTTAGGTTGTAAAATCGACTATAGTTGGTGATTAAGTAGGTGTTGAAGAAGGAAGAGAAGTCAAGAAAACTAAAGATTTCTTGCTTATGCAACTGAGTGGTGTCATCAGTAGAAACTGAGACTGTAGGAAGGAGAATGGGCTTCTCTCTCTATCTTTCATTATTAATGGAGAGGTGGGAAAAGGGACCAGAAGTTCAGTTTGGAATATGTGAATGAGCTTTGCTGGGGCTCGTAACAGCTTCCCTTGCTTTCAATCATGTGATCTTGATCAAGTTACATTAGCGCAGTTATCCACAAAACAGAACAAATAAGTTATGAAAATTAAATAGGATAATGTAGTAATAGATGCTGCTCTAAATATAATCTCCATGAGATCAGGAATCACCCCTTAATGGTTGATCATCACCTGAGTAGTCAAACACAGAATTAAGGAAAGCAAGTGGAAATGTGCAGCATGTCATAGATATGCAGGAAAGGAGCTTGGGGTAAAGGCCTGGATTTGTAGTATAGGTTGGGATATCATCTTCCTATAGTTTCCCTCACACCCAGAAAAGAAAATGAGAAACTCAAGAATAATGCCCTGCAATCTCCTGTCTGGAGATGATGTGCACATTTGTGTATAAAGGCACTGAGGGCAGGAGGTTGGAAAGGGTGGGTTAGAGAATACACAGGTGAAAAGACAGAGAGGAAGGTTCCAGTGAGCACTCAGAATGTAAAGAAGGGAGAGTTTGTGCTGGGACACTTGGGTAGAAAAGGGCAGAAATTCCCAAACAGAGGCCTAAACACAGACTAAAGATTAGACTGTTATTCTTCCTCCTCATTGAATAACAAGTCAGAATATGATGTTTCCCCTGAAGAACTACCCTCCTGGAATTCTTAGGGTAATCAGATGTCAGTAGTGATTCTTGGTTGCTTTCCCCAAGCTTTGAGAGATCTTTCTCCCACTTAAAGTGATTCTGGAAAAATAAAGTTTACTTCTAAATTATAACCATTTTTACTTCTTTTTAAAGGACCCTGTTTAAATCTGCAAAAATCTATACACATCTCTGTCTGGAGTAGGTAGTACTTTGATTCAACCAATCACAACGAATGAAACACTTCAGAGTAACATCAGGCAAAACCTGATGCAAGAATATCACATAACCATTTATGCCCTGTGAAAACTCAAACTATATTTGTGTGTTACCTGTACACCTTTCACTTCCCTGCCTGAGGAGGGGAAATTTCAGTCTGGTTAGTAGAACCTGCACTCTGAGCAATAGTTGCTTGATGATACATGGCCAGAGAGAAGGCCAAAAGGAATGAATGAAGGAGCAACAAGTGGGAGAGTGAATCCAAAACCATTCCTAGTTTTCTGGGAGGAGAGCTGAGGCCTCTTGCTTCCTCCCAATCCACTGGGCCATGTCCATGCAAGTACTTAGGTTGCACTATTTGTAACTTCTCTTTAATCCCGTGGGGAGAAACACATATAGAAAAGGGGATGCCACCTTGGTTTCTATACAAAGGAATTTTAAATATGGAATTTGCATATGTTATTTACTTTCCCTCTCTGAAAATATGTGAATACATCATGGAAAAGTTTGCAATTCATTTTTAAATCTCTGTCTTATTTATAACGTTAATATCCTCTATACCCAAGAACAGGACACTATAGTATTATTGTCACGACATTTCAAGACACTTTTGAAGAAAAAGTGAATACCTTGTCTCAACACCTGAGGACCTCTCCTCAACTTTTCTTTTCTTGGATATTGTTTTCTTCTTTGGCCCATGACCTTTCTGCAAATTGCTGTTTGTGCAGTGATTCAAACCCTAAATCCTTAACAGATTCTGCGCTCTGCCAGTGTATTTAACTTGAAGATCTCTGTCTCTGAGCAGCACCACCTCTGCCCACTTACTGAATGGTTCTGATATTTCTCCTGCTTTGTTTCCTCACTTCACTTCCTTTTATCAACTCAACACATGGTGGTGGTTTTTGAAGATCATTTGGTACAATGAGATGTATTAAAGAGAGTAGCAGAAAACTTGGGGTCATTAGCATTTATGAAGAACAAAGGAATTTATTAATGGAGATGGAGAAGAAAAAATCATAAAGGTAAGAGAAAAATAGGACTGAGAAAAGTAGTGTGAGTAATTAGAGAGTTTGTTAAAGAAGTGGCTCAAGTTAAGAGGTAGACGGCACTAAATTGTGGATGCGCACCACTGTCACATTCATGGTTTAGATTTAACTCTGTAAATCATGGATTGGACCTTTTGAGGAGGAAAAGGATGTGAAGACTACACTTTGTTTTTGAGAGGTGCATCTGGAATATATTTGTAGCATGGATTTTAAACATCTAGGATTTGTTACATAAGAATAACTTGCATTAAAATGCTTTAGCTCTTGTTTTTGAATGGCGGAAAAACATAGCCCCTGTCTTAGGTTGCCTGCTCTTGCAGTTTCAGTCTTACCCGTCATAATTGTTGGGCCCTGCCATGTGCTTGAGGCCTAGTGCAACTTCCCGAGCCTGACTAGAAGCAGATCCATCGAGCTACTTCAGCGTAGCAACGACTCAGCAAGGCCCGGCCTGAAACTGCCTCTACCTAGATACAGCCAATGTGGTACCATGCCACTGGCCCGACCCT
>CAUYPK010039700.1:0-18488 GCA_963574355.1 Loris lydekkerianus | reverse complement strand
AAAGCTTTGTCTTTAATGTCAGAAATCCTTTCTTCTGCTTGCTCCATTCTGTTACTGAGGGATTCTACTGTGTTTCTCAGATCTTTGAGGGATGCAACTTCTTGTCTCAATGTGTCAAAATCTTTGGTCATTTGGTCTTTGAATCCGTTAAATTCTTGAGATAACTTTTGGAATTCTAATTCAATCTTATTTGCTATCCAGATCCTGAATTCAATTTCTGACATCTCCGCTATTTGTTTGTGCATGGGATCTTGTGCTGTTTCTGCTCCATTGATCCTTGAGGGAGTTGATCTACTCTGATTGTTCATATTGCCAGTTTTTCTGTTGATTTCGTCTCATGATTATTTTCACTGTTGCCTCTGGCCGTCCTCAGGGTTGGGGAGGTGTGTCTTTAAGATGAGACCCAAGTGGGAATACTCTATTGTTGCTGGATCTTTGTAGGGAGTGATCCTGTGTAGTTCCTTTGGGCCTGCTCTAGCTAGGGATTTCTGGTTGTGGAAGCAGCTCCAGTGTGTGACACACCCAGATCCAGCAACAGGGCTGGCAGTGGTAAGCACGGTACTGGGAGTGCCTGGTGCCCAGTGATTTTGGCACAGAGAGCCCAAGGCTCCAGCAGTCTCTGGCCAGGAGAAGGGCTCTGTGCAGAGGCAGGGAGGGCTCCAGAGGGCACTCAGCTACCAGAGTCCCTGGCCAGATGAACGGGCTAGTGTGGAGGCTGGGAGGACACAGAAGGGAGGACACAGGGTTGCATAGCTCCTGCATTTCTAAGTCAGAGAATGCGGAGGCCCAGTGGGTGTGGGTCACTGGTCGGGGGTCGCTGCACTGCTCTTATGGAGGTCTGGGTGGCGCCAAGCCCAGAAGTTTGAAGTTGCTATGAGCTGTGACATTACAGTACTCTACCCAGGGCAATAGCACAAGGCTCCAGTCTGCCAAAACTGCCTCACTCTGCCCCTAAGGATTAAGGCTGTAAGGCAGCTCAGACCCCGCCTTTAGTCTGCTCAGTCACTAGGTTACTTTGTCCTGCCCGATGCTTGCTCTGGGACCCTGAAGGCAGAGCTTGCAGGGGCAGTTTTTTTTCACAATGGCTTCCTGCGCCCAGCTCAGTGGCTCAGTCTGGGGCCCCAGACAATGCCCAACATTCTCCACACTCCTACTCAAGCTCTCCCCAAGGTAGCTCAACTGAGTGCCAAGTCTAAGAACACCAAAACAGTTCACAGGTAAGGCCTTTCCAGTTTGCAGGCTCACTGCTGCTTGTACTCACGGTTGCTGGTGTGATTGGGTTGATCAAACACTCACAACCACTTGCCAGTTTTCCACTGTTTTTGTCATCCTCCTGGAGTCCAGAAGTCTCTTGCTGGCTCCCTGTATCCTCAAAAGGATGATTATAGGCAGATCCCACCGGCCAGAGATGCCTGGAGTCTTGTCTCCCCAGACTTGCCATGCCCAGTTGCAGGGAAGCTGTTACTCGGCCACCATCATTAATCTCGACTCTCTCACTTTTTTTCAACTTTTATTTATTTAATGATAATGTAATGACATTTTGTTATTTTACTGAATTGGTTGACAGTTTAATATGCATATATAATCTTAAGAAGACTAAGACATCAATAGGATCTCTTTTGCCCTGAACTCAGAAAGAAGCTTGGATTTTAGTCTGTTAATCTCCTTAACATCTTATATATTGCTGTCATTAATAATTTTTTAGATGAGGGCGGTACTTGTGGCTCAGGGGAATAGGGCGCTGGCCCCATATGCTGGAGGTGGTGGGTTCAAACCTAGCCCCAGCTAAAAATTGCAAAAAAATTAATAATAATAATAATAATTTTTTTAGATATAATCATAAATTTCATGTTTTTATTACTATGAAAGTTTCTTATATTTTAACTCTCCTTTTAGTGTTTAATTCCCTTCTCAAAATATAATTTTATAGTTTCTTTAATGAGAATTATTGGATGAAAACTATTTTCCCTGATAAATTTATATTTAGAATTATTTTCTCTCAATACTTTGGAATACTGTATTATTTCATTGTCTGATGGCTTCTGTGATTGTTATAGAGATACTTACTATCAATGTAATTATAATTCCATTCCAGAAGAATACGTATGTTGTACACAGAATCCTAAAATGATCTCCAAGTTTTCAACCCTCTTGTATTTACCATGTAATTCTCTGCCCTCCATGCATTGGAGAAGGAATCACACCCATGAGTGGCTATTTGGCAAAGTTGTCAAGTAAATTGACTTTAAGCTAAACAGGACCGATATTACTCCGTGTGAGACTCCCTTTATGAGGTGAAAACTCCTACAAGATGAACTGGGAACTTCCTGAAGAAAAATAGGTGTTCTTCTGTCACCCATGAAGAAACAAAAGTCATGATGAACTGCCTACAATGAGAATGGACCTCTCGAAGCTGAAAATTTCAGTCCTACAACTGCAAGGAACTGAATTCTGACAAAAACCTGAAAGAGGATCCCAAGATATAAATGAGAAAAATACTTGACTGACAACTTGATTTCCTGCTTGTGAGATCTAATCAAAGAATGCAGTTATTCCACATGGATGCCTAGTTGTGGGAAATGTGAGACAATGCATATTGTTTGCAGGCTCTAAGCTTACGGCCATTTGTTAATCAGCAATAGATAACTAACACATTACCTCTTCTGTCTTGTATCTTTGAAGATCATTTTTAATGGCATTCTGCAGCTTCATTCCAACATGCCTAGATATGGATATAGTTTTATTTATCTTACTCAGAACACACTGTAACCTAAGTATTTTTATTATTTATAGTCTGAAAAATTTTCAGCCATTGTATTTTCTTTATGCTCACTGTACCTCTTGATATCATATTTTTCTACCTATCTTTCTATAACTTATTCTGGGTATATTCTCTAAATCTATTCTCCAGGTCTCTAAATCTCTCTTCAGCTGTGCTAATAAAGAATCCACTAATGTTTTAATATTCAAATGACTTTAGGTTTTATTTCAAGAAATTTATTATGTGCTTTTTAAGTGTGTCTTAGCTCTTTAATAGTGGGTCATTTTCTTGTATTTTACTTTGTACTTTTATATATTATATGCATACTTATTTTATATTTGTATAATGTCAATGATTTTTTTCAGCAATACTATTACTCAGAATAGTTTCTGCCCATGCATTCATTTTTAATTGTGTACTTTGAACTCATGTTACATGTTGTCTACTTGGGAGAATCGTAATATTCTAAGTGTGATCTGACTGATTTGTCTTGGTGTCTGCCAGGTTGCTCAAGCCTTCTTTTACATGAATACTCAGCATGGCATCTTCTGAATATGTACTTGTCTGAATAAAGGGAGGACTAAGATTAGAACTACTCTAGAAAAAAATACCTTTATGTTTCCTTCTTAGAGTCTGAGTTAGGATCTATAAGCTTTCTTTATTCTCTCTTTATGTTGGCCCTATTTTTTCATTCTATACATCAAGGATTCTGTCTATCAAGATCTCACTCCCCCCCCCTCATTTCATATGAACCCAATATTTATCTCTTATCATTTTATGTCATTTACACTCCTCTTGGTTAATGAGATGTGCATATGCCCTTCAGCCAAAGCCTTGACTTAAGTACTCTGGTCACTGATCACTGATTGTAGTTCTCTTTCAAATTTTGGTTCTTGGGGATTTTTAAGCTGTGCTCTTTCCTCACATGTACATTTTAAAGTATGTTTACTATATTCCTTCAGAATTTCATAATTCTTTTTAGAATAAAGTTGATTTTTTTTTTTTTTTTTTTTTTTTTTGCTTATTGCCTATTTTCCTATGTGGTTGGAAACACATTTTAGAAATATCTGAAAGGTTATCTAGATTAAGGTATTAACTGGTGTTTGAATTCTCCTATTTCTAGTAATAATAAAAGTAATGTGTGCCAGTTTGTAAAGTGCTTTCATGAATGATTTAACTTACCCTTATGAAAATTTCACCGATTTAAAAAATACACTTGTAATATATTCAGAAGAAAAATTAGGTTCTGAGAAATAAAATGACTTGTCTATACGTTCACATGCCAAGAAAGCAATTGTAAAGTCAGAATGCATATCAGGGCTTTTGGATTTTTATTTCTTTCCTCATAGCCCATTTATTCCTACCTCATAGTATTTCTTTCCATACATTAGGTACTAAATGCTTACTCCATTTATTCTGAGTCACTAATAATAATTAAATGTTTTTATAAATATGTCATTCCATGGGAATGATAATTAATTTGCCATTAAATTATTATTGGTAATTTTTTTACTAGTGAGTCTGGTGCTTCTTCAGGTATTGGTTTTATAACTTGAGTCCATAACACATCAGCACTTTAGTACCTTAAGCCTCTGAGTATTTTTATTTTCTAATAGTTCCTTATATAAAAATTACATAATTTCTTATTGTCTGTTCCAGTCATTCATCTCTAGATAAACTTCAGTTAATCTAATATCACTCAAAAAACAGTGTCATCAAAACTGAATATGATTTCCTAGGTATAATGAAGAGTGAGGTGTAGATTTGACTGACATTTCTAGAATCTGAGTTCCTTTAGTTGCCATGTGGTAGGACACTTTTAGAAAATTATATTTATAGCTCTTTGTTTTCCTTTTCTCTATGTTTGGTGTATATTACTATTTTTTTCCTATTGCGTTGAAACTAGCTCATACTTCAAAGTTCACCAGTACGTTTCATGTTTTATTTGAGCTAAACACATTTATTTGAGCCTAATTGAAACATTTTAATGTTTTTGGTAGATAACAGCCAAGAAAAGCTTTGAACGGATTTCATGCAGAACTTATGATGCAAAGTTGTAGCTTAGTCTGTAGCTTGTTTATGTGGCATACATCAAAATTGTCTTCTGACACAATCCTTACTATAAGTATGAGCAAAGATGGATGGTTGGGCTCAGATATGTATTTGTGGGATGTATGGGTTGAGATAATCAACAAGCAGTTTTATGTATAATTCTGGAGTTTGGGAAAGATACGTGGACTAGAGTCAGAGTAGAACTTCTTAATATACAGGAATTGTATTAGTTTCCTGTTGCTATTGTAACAAATTATACATATAGTGGCTTAAAGCAGTATGAATTTACTATTTGGAGATCAGAAGTTATTAAGTTTCACTGGGCTAAGATCAAGGTGTTGGCAGGCCTGAATTTCTTCTGAAGGGTCTGGAGGAGAATCCATTTTCCTTAATTTTTCCAGCTTCTAGAGCAGTGGTTCTCAACCTTCCTAATGCTGCAGCCCTTTAATACAGTTCCTGTGGGTCATGACCCACAGGTTGAGAGCCATTGTTCTAGAGGGTGGCTATATTTCTCAGCTTGCAGTGTCCTATTCTTTCTCCCATGCCAGAAGGATAGCATCTGTTTTTCCTTCCAATCTCTGATTCCCTTTCTCTGACCACCCTACCTTCCATACGACCATTGTGATTACACTGAGTTTACCAAAATAATCCAGGATAACCTCTCTATTTCAAGATCTTTCATTCAATCAATCTTAAAAATCCCTTTTACTATGTAAGGTTACATATTAATATGTTTGCTATATCAGAATATGGATTTTGTCATGTGTAGGGTGCAGAAAATTGACACTGTGAGACTATAGCATCACACAAAAAGAGTAAGTAGGCTAGTAAGAGAAGAAGAACATAGGATGACTTGGGGAACAGTGACATTTAATGAGCAGTAGAATGAGCCCTTAATAGAACATCATGACAATGAATAATAAGGAAGCTTGGAAGGAACAGTGACATGGAGGTGTATAACCGAGGCC
Organism: Loris lydekkerianus; assembly: GCA_963574355.1. Lineage (NCBI taxonomy): Eukaryota > Metazoa > Chordata > Mammalia > Primates > Lorisidae > Loris > Loris lydekkerianus. The sequence continues at coordinate 12,707 of CAUYPK010039700.1, read as the reverse complement.
AAAAGAAAAGAGATTTTCAAGAAGTTAAAATTGTCATGATCGTTGAGTTCTTCAACGGTGTCAAGAAAGAGGAAGAGTGACTATTTTCTGACATATCTGGTCATTAAAAGGTTCCCAAAATTTCATGAAGAAAAGACTTTATATGTTCAATACTCTGCTATAGAATGGTAAAGTCATGGACAGCATATCTTCAAAGAATTTCATTTAAAAATTAAAAGTTTAGAAAATGCTGACATTTCCAGACTTATCACTTAGCAGCTTGAACACCTGAACTCTACAGCACTGCTGATTCCCTGAAGCAGCATATTATAAAGGTTTGACTTTGGTGTCACAGGCACTCTTGTTCAAATGGTAGCTCCATCTCATACAAGCTTTGTGGCCTGGGGCAAAAATACTTAAACTTTCTAAACATTTACTCAGTTTTCTCCCCTGTAAATTAGGATAATATTTAATTTGCATAGTAATTAGTGGTATTTGGATGAGAAGACAATGCCTCATACACAGTAACTTCAGTAAGCTATACCTGATCATTACTATCACCATGTAAGTACTTGCCAAAAACATATGTAAAGCACTACAAACAGCAGCTACTGTATTATAATTTTTGAGGTTTTTCTGGATTTCAAATAAGAGGTGGGGTCCGCAAAATATGTGCAGGCCCGAATAGGCTTCAATTCAGGCTGATACTTTGCCTTAGAATTAATACGTTCTCTTTGGAAATAGCACATCCACTGAGATAATATTTTTGTTTTCTTTCATCAAGGATGTGAATTACTTTGAGGATTCAGACTGACAGTTCTCAGAGTTGCCTTGCTAAATTAATGTTCAAACCCCTGATATGCACCCACATCCTGTCCCTCTTACCTTCTCCTGACCACGACAAATCAGTATGGAATCCATATTTGGAGCTTCATTCCTCACTGCTTCCCTCAAGGAGAGATAGTCTGGCCACAGAGGGAGAATCCTAAATGTGCCATGTTCTTTCTTTCCACAGGCCTTTCTTTCTCCTATCAGAAACACTTATCACATCTGCCTGCCTTTCTATGTGGTCATCATATATCAGCTTGAATAATTCTCCCTCCGGGTTTTCTATTTTTTTTTTGGGGGGGAGGCCTTTGGTTAAAACTGGTGGTTAATATGTATTAATATGTCTCCATGATGTTTATAATTTCTTTCCAGTCAGAGACTAGCTTTTTCAGCAGAGCATCTCTCCCCAAACCTGGCAGAGTGAGAAATTACATGGTGATAACTTAGAATCTTTTCTGATATTTTTTGTTTGAGAAATGCTCGTTAAAATGATAACTTTTCCTATTATTGAAGAGTTAATAAGAGGGCAACAGGAGGTAAGAATTGCTCTTGTTCAGGTGTAGAATCAATCAGTGTAGTAACCCAGAGGGTTAATTTATCAGGGTGATATTCAAAATCGTCGATCTACACAAATGCCTTTTGCCAAAAGCAGAAATAGATGTCGTTTCACTCTGTTTCCTCCAAGACTTCAGCAGCATGGAGGAAAGTAAAAGTGAAATTCATTTAATGTTCTATTTAAATCTTTCAGGTATTTTTATTTGCTTTCATTCAATAAAGGCATGTCAGGCCCTCGATTAGATGATAGCCAGATGAAAAGTTTGCAAGACTAGATAATGAGGCTGAAAGTTCTGAATTTCCCCCCGCACCAGATTCAAAGGACTGGCTGAATTACTGGACTTACAATTAGCAATAACATTCAATTTTTCCCTTTCTCTTACACCTCTGGATTGTAAAGCTCCTTGAAAAGGAGTTCTCACATTTTGAGTTGTTTGTTTGTTTGTTTGTTTGCATCTGAAGGAGTTGAAACTAAGATCTGGCCTAAGTCCTAGTTTTGAAAATGTTGTCTCCAGAAAAAGTGCAAACACACATTTTTTGAGTAGAGACCAGAGAGATTTGCAAGTGAAATGTTCTCTGGCCTTATTCAAAAAGAATTTTTATGAGATGCTTTGCTCACTTATATGGGATGCAGAATATTTTTGTTCAGCAAAATACTTTGGTTTGTCAGTTTCAGATGATGCAAAAGGCATTTGCTCACTGGAATTAGCAGAAACAAAATCAGGTGAATATTTAGCACCTATGATCATTGAGGTCAACAAAGTGTGGCCTTCCACAGTTTGCACCTGAGCACATTTGTACAAAGACAACACAAGGGAGCAATTACTGCATTTCAGATATAAGGCTAAAGGCAGGAATAGGCAAAGGAGATCAGTAGTGTCTGAAGAGACGAGAACATTTGCTAAATATGATACAGTGTAAAATGATTCTAAATTATTTGGAATATAGTTAAATAGAAAAATTAAGGGGCTGTGCATTCATTGGGTATTAGCTATTGTATAAGAAGATAGTTTGATGGATTTATTTATTTATTTATTTATTGGAGACAGAGTTTCACTTGGTCACCCTTGGTAGAGTGCTATGGCTTCATAGCTCACAGCCACATCAAACTCTTGGGCATAGCTCACAGCCACGTCAAACTCTTGGGCTCAAGAGATTCTCTTGCCTTAGCCTCCCAAGTAGCTGGGACTATAGGAGCCGCCAAAGCCCCTGGCTATTTTTAGAGACAAGGTCTTGTTTTGTCTCAGGATGGTCTAGAACTAGTGAACTCAGGCAATCCATCTGCTTCAGCCTCCCAGAGTGCTAGCATTATAGGCGTGAAGCCACCCCACCCGGCCTAGTTTGATAGATTTAAAAGCAGAGATCCAGGTTAGCGATAGGAAAGAAACAGGGGAAAAAAAGTTCTACAAGTATCTTGCAGAAACAAGTCCAAAATCTATAGTGTTATTATGCTACTCCAACTAGCTTTACAAGTTAATCTCCAACTTCTTAGCTCCAGGCCCTTTATGCTCCAGCCCAAACATGACATTTTTGCCTGTGCCTCTCTACCACCTCACATCCCTGAAAGCTTCAAATGCTGCCCTTGGAGAGTCCGTTAATGTTTCTCAACAGTTTTTAAATCTCTTTCACTTGGCCATCCTTGTGGAGGTGGCCAAGACCGTGGCACTATGGATCTAACACCACATAACAAGATTTGGACTACAGACATAGACTTCCCTGCCCTCAATATGACAGTCAGAATTGAAGCAATGCGTGGTTAGTTCACTGAGAATATAATTGGACAGGAGGAAAACCCAGCAGGACTATCTGTGTACCTTTCAGGGGAAAGAGAAATTAAGACAGAGAAAGAGCAGTCAGGAAGAAAGAGGACACAGGGAGCAAGCTGAAACGAGTGGGTGATCGTTAGTGTCAATTGCAATCGAAAAATCAAGGAAGATTGGGACTGAGGAAAGTCCTGCTGGACTGGAAAAATTGGAAATGAAATTTTTATATCAGAGGCTTGTTACTGTGTGGGGGTAGATCAGATTGGCACAGAGAGGAAAGGGAATGAGAAGGGGGCATTAGAGGCCGTTGGGTAGAGACGACTATTTTGAGAATTTCATTATTTGAAGAAAGAAGACATTTGGGAGAGTAGCTTGAGGGTTGATCTGGGATTCAAAAACCTACATCTTTGATTAAATTTCTCAATAACACATTCATCATAAAGGTTTTCCTTTCAAAGTCCTCCTAAAGGCTATGACTATATACCTGGTTGGGTGCTGGAGAAGATACTGAAATTTGAGGCAACAAACTGAATCTCAGCACCTTCCATATTTTTCATCTGAAAATGGAAATATCAATTATTGTTTTATAAAGGTATGTAGGGAAAATTCCAGGAAATATATCAGTTTTAAATTGTGGAGCCATGTAAGATGTGGTATAACAATTGTAATCATCTATGTTCATTTTATTAAAAAGCCTAATACAAAAAGATTTAAGTATATTTATATTTCAAGACATTTTAATTACACATAATTTTATAAGTAACAATTTGACATTAAAGAATGCAATCATTTCCAGAGTATGCACACCATATGCCAGGCTCACAGCCACAGACATTTAAAGATACTCTCTTTCTTAACATTCTTTAGGGAATGAGGAGATAAGTATGGTTTTGTTTATTTTGTAGGTAGACAGAAAAAATCTCTTCAAATTCACTTACTTGGTGAAAGTGAAGTCAGGATTCTGCATGCAAAGCTGCATTAAAGTTGTATCTACACTGCTCAATCAACCATCAAAACTTTGTCTCTCAAATTTTCTTGTATTACACATATAAACAGAACACCTACTAAAAAAAGTAGTTTTATTTGGTTGAATACATTAGTTAAAATAATTGCTCATATAATTATGAACTGAGTTCAGAGTTGAGGAAGAAATGCTCAAGATATGAAAACATGCCAAGGGACTTTATCTAACAAATGCAATCGGTGTAACCTAATTCTTTGTACACTCAAAGAATCCCAAACAATAAAAACAAACAAACAAAACACACACACACACACACACACACACACACACACACACACACACTATCATTTCAAAAAAAAAAAAAAAATACTTAAAAAAAAAGGTATTAAAACATTCTAAAACATTCCTGGGGGTTTTCTGGGTACGATTCCCTTTGGATTTCATGTGATGTGTGCAGAAATAAGCATCAGAAGTCCTAAATGAAAAGAATTTTACAAATCTTATTGTAAACTTATTTTAAGAACTAAATCCCAACTGTTTCTCCTTAAATGTTTCATCTTTATCCCTTGCTCTCCCAGGTGGCTGTACTTAGTGCCTAATGGGGTCGTAGTCCTGAATCAAATACATTCGGTTATCCGTGGTCATTATGAAAACATTTTGAGACTGTTATGGTACATTGTCTCACTTCCATGAACACAGTCCACGCCCTTCTGATTCACCATGCAACTTACTCAGCTTATTAGTGTTGCTTGGAAGACTTCAATGATTTCTGTTTGCGTGGAATTTTTTGATTTTTGTGTATCTCAAAACTTCATAATTACCCACACATAGAGGGGTGTAATTAGTATGCATACAATCATGTATTTGAAGCACCAGGTGAAGACAATTTATCACATTTTCACAATTATACAACAGGTGAAATTCTAATTTTACCAGGAACATAGAAGAGAGAAAGCAAGGATAGAAAGTTCATTGAGATGAATGGGAGAAAAAAACAATTTAATCACATGTAAAACTCATTATTTACTTTAGGTAGGAAATGTGGTACAGTATATTGCTTAAGATCTCGGTTTAAATCTAGTCTCTTAAATGTATTAGCAATGTAATTTGGGGTAGGATATTTAATTTCTCTATGTCTTGGTTTCCTCATCTCTAAAGTAAGATTTTATGACTTCTATTATTAATAAACATAAGAGTTATAATAATGTCTAGTTCATAGAAAATCCCATACATATTATCTATTTTTAGTATTTTATTTTCATAATTATTCTGAAAGTTGCTCTCTTGAATTTTTTATGAATAGCTAAAGTAAATACTATCATCCAGGAAAAACTAGACTTTCAGTTTTATTTGTTACTAAAATAAGGCTCTTTGAAGTAAATATAAATTTAAGAAAAGAATCGTAGATCTCATTTTAAGTAGAAGAGTTCTTTTGTTGCAATCTACTCATTTATTTTGTTCACATTCAATATTTATTATCTATTATGTGCCTATTGCCTGTAGAGATGAGATGACAGTCATCAATTTCTTTTTTACTTTTTGTGTATGTCACTCCTCATGTACAGAACCAGAGGCTATTTCCCTTCCCTTGAATCCAACCTGACTTGCATTCACAAATAAAATGTAGCAGAGGAGATGACATACCAGATTCCTCCCAGCTTTTTAGATAACTGCCAGTGTCAGCTTCTTTCTTGGCAGCCAGCTTTCATGTAAGATGTTTAGTCAACTACAATGAGCCCCCAAGTACTGTGAGGACACCCAAGTCAAACATGTGGAGAAGCCACAGAAGAGAGAAGTGCTCATCTAGCCCCTGGTGGCCCTTACCTCCCCAAACAGGGTCATGCACAAGCAGTCCTCATTCCTGGTGGAGTTCCACCCCAATCAGGTGCTCTGTGTGGCAGAATGACCCTACTAAGTAAGCCAAGCTCAAACTGAACATTTGTGAGAAATAATAAATTATTGTTTTAAACCCCCTAAGTGTAAGGGCAGTTCGTTAAACAGCACTGGGTAACCAAAACAGTGTACTTCTTACCTAGGACTGTTAGGATGTGAGTAGAACCCCTATAACACTGGCTATAAATACTGGATTGCAGCTAAGATGTGAAATGAGATGAAATCTATGGAAAACAGAAGTGTAGTATATCAGTGTTCATGTCTTAGTCTTGTGAAGGCAGACTAAGGCAGACAAACTCAAGTTTATCAAGATATGCAGATATGAATAATCTGCATAAATCAGATGCCAATTTACTAGTGTCTCATGTCAAGTGAACCAGTGCCCCAGTCAGCATATTCATCTTAGTTACACAAGCTACATGAATGGCCAATTTATCCTCAAAATATTGCATGTGGGCATGGGATCTAGCAGGAAGGCTTAGCCCTATAGTCTTAATGGCAGGAATAACAAACCTAGGATTAGTTTTAGTCACCTAAATTGCATAAGCAAGCTATGGAGGGGTGGGTACACTTATCAGCTCTTCTGAAAACCTTCTCTGGAGAGTTGCTGGAAATACATCAACAAATTCAAGCCATATGATCACTCCCTCAAAAGATTCATGCTTTCCACTCCGTTTAATGAAAATAGTCTTCATCCAGAGTGTACAACAACCAATTATGATTGGATGGTTTTTGCCATTTGTAAGATTGAATTAGATAAATTAACCTAAACATGCTCTCTTAAAACAAAACCAAAAACACTTAGATGACATTGCAGGTCTCTAAAATTTCTCAACCTTTGATTTCTGGCTACTACCAGTGGAACACTTCCAGATTTTTTACTAAGCACATTTATACCCTAACTTTGTTATCATTTAGTATGTTATATTGGCTACATATTTTATTATAGAAACTCTAATGAAGATTCCTAAGCTTCTTTTTTGCCTATTTATGATTAGATTGTCTGAAATGGTATGGCCTTCCTGCCAGAACTAAGCTGGTAATCTATTTCTCACACCATTTTATTATTTTTTTCCTGTGGATGACTTTTTCTCAAACATAGCCATAGTCCTAAGTTCTAGTCTTATTACTTCTCTTTCTATACGTTCATCTTCTGAAATTGTGTCCAGTACAATTACTTCTATATAAATAATGTCTATGTAGGAGAATTTCAGATCTGTCTGTTCATCCCAAATCTTGCTCACAAATCCCGTCCTGCCAGATGACTTTAAGGGAGGTTTCACCTGTACCTTAATTAACATGCCAAGTGGGAAATTCCCATGGTCCCCCAGACATTCCCCATAAACTAGACTTTCCTTTGACTTATTTATTTTCCATTTAATAGGAAATCTTGAAAAGAAAAAAACAAAAAGAACATTCTCAACTTGAAAACAAATTTACTTTTATTCTTTTTCTCTATCAACATGAAAATTGTAACCCCAGTCTTCTAGCTATAGATAGTACTGTTGTCTCAGATCTCAGTTCCATCTTCACCACCAGTATCCTATTCTAGAACTGCTACAGTCGACCTTTAACTTTTCTCTCTGCCTCTTATCTTTTCAAACTCCAAATGATTCCCTGGAAACAGCGAAGCTGCTTTTGGTAGCTGCTCTTTAATTATTCACTGCCTAAAATCCACCATGGCTCTTCCTAGTTTAGCAAATGAAATCAACGATTTTCTGTTTGACTTTCCAGAATCTCCACAAATGCTTCATCTCATTATTCCTGTATATATACCCTGTATTTTGAATAAATTGAAACCTGGTGATGTTTAATAAATAAATACATTACTTTTTTTTGTTGTTGCTTTGTTTATACCTACAAACTCCTTATCTCCACCTTTCTACTTTAAAACAATTGTATCTTCCTTTGAGGCCTGCTGCCAATATAGCTTCTCTCATAGAAACTTTTAGAATCCTCCTTTTCCCTTTAAGTGTTTCTATCAATTTATCTATATTTCTTACAAGATAACTTGTAACTCCAGTCATTTACACACCAGACTATCTGACCTTTTCCACCAGGATCTAGGATCTTTGAGGAAAGTAGCTGCGGGTTAATCAATTTCATCATCTTAATGACTTGCCCAATGCCTGGCACATTGTCGAAGCTTCATAATGTTTGTTAGCTTGGAATAGACCAGAGTTAAGTAGCCCACAATGGGATTAAATCCATGACCTTAGTCTCATTATCATTGATGCCTGGCCACAGGAAAATATGAAAAGTGGCAAATATGCTTGTTATATCTAAGCCTTAATTAAAGTTATTTAATTCTCAAGACACGTTCCAGTTTAGTGACCCTGAAGAAGAATAGAAAAATGTCCTCTATTCATTAACTGAGCAGGAATCAATGCCAGTTCCTTTAAGAATTTCCATATCAAAACAGTCAATATTGGCCCAGACAAACTGATAACATAGACAAATGTCTAGAGATTGAGACATGGAGAGCCATGAAGCTTTGTGAAGCTGAAACTATTTGGAAAACCAGCAATGCTGTTCCTCTTAAGATCTTAGACTTGTTTTAAGGATCAGGAAAGATTTAGAGCGAGAGAGAGAGAGAAGAAAGAATAAAATCACATTCTAAAAACCAGACACTTCTCTTTCCTTTCCGTGTGTGCGCATTTCCTATTATTCACTTGCCGTACTTTATAATCTGCTTGCAGCTTATTGTTCATATGTATATCTCTGCCACAGCACTTCTATTTCTTCATACCTGTAATAACCTTCAATTCCATCTATGATAACCCAGGTGAGGGGTTGACAACTTTTTAACCCAGGTCTGTATAGTAAATATTGTACTCTTTGGGACACAAGAACCCATATCTCAGTTTTATCCCAACAACTTGACTCTACCATTGCCATGGTAAAGCACCTTCATGGACAGGCACACTGTGTTCACAAACTGCACAAAATTCACAGCAGGCTGGATTTGACCCATAGGCTGCCATTTGATCTGATCAAGATATTTATGGGCTTCAAACCTTTTTCCATTCAAGAACAATTCCGTAGTTTGCTTTACTTCACTTGCACTGCTAATTGATTTTTTTTATTGACTTGGCAGAAGTGAAAACTTCTTTGATATTAAAACTGAAAGAGATAAGGGAGAAGGATTGGAGACAAAAAGATGAAGAAAATGAGATATTTTGTCCAAAGCATTATGGCAAGAGAATTGGAATAGCAGTGAAGGGGGCAGTGTGTGCTGAATTGAAATATCCCTCTTTCTTTCTATCTTTGGGAGGCAGGGAGAGTTGGGTCAAGTTTAGGTGCTTCCTAACACAATGAAACTTTCTTATTAGGGACAAAATAACCACTGGCAAGAGAACCAATTCCGTGCCCTGAGAATCTCCCACATTAAGAGAAAAGTATACCATGTGAGCACAAAGAAGGACATCAGCTGAGAAAGAGACCATGATATGTAACTTTTCATCTTTGCAAACTTGCTACTGTGCTGTAGCTTGACAGTCCAGGGCACTGAGAAGGGGAGAAAAGCAACTCAAGAGGCAGATTGCAGGACTGTACTGGACTTCGAGCACACTAAGCTAAAGATTTCTAGGTCAGGATTCCTGGTGGAGGTGATTAACTTTCCAATAGCTCTACCAAAGGAGACAAGGCAAAATAGGGCAGATACACAGCTATATGTCATACCACTATGTTTAGTCAGCAGTACCAAAAGTTCTCTGACAAATTTTTTTATTGAGCAATAATAATAATAATAATGCAAAAAAAGTAACATTCACATTGTCAAATAAGAGTATGTCTATTATAGAATGCTTTGATTCTGAGGTTCAGTATGGAGTCATCAGTTAACTTCTTATTTTTTTCCCAAAGTCTCAAGAAGTAGACAACTAATATTTATAAATAAAAATAAAAGATAATCTCAAAAAACAGATCATGCCAAATCTTATAGACAATAGAAAAAGAATAAATACTTTAAAATCATTCTACTTAATCTGGATACACCTTATATTAAAATTGGAAAAAATATATTATTATAAAGAGAAATTACAAACATATTTCACTTATAAATGAGAATGTACTATCCTAAACAACATATTAACAAGTTGAATTAAAAATTGATGTTTAAATAATGTACTTTGGTAAAAATTGAATCCAATTTATGTAAGAATTAGTCACTCTTTTCTTTTTTTCTTTTCCTTTCCCTCACCCCCTCCCTCCTTCTTTGTCTGTTCTCCCCTTCTCCCATACCCCACCATGTCATTAATTGTCATTAATTGTCCTAATATCAAAGTTGAATACATAGGATTCATACTTCTCCTAGGATGCTTCACTAAGAATAATGTGTTCCACCTCCATTCAGGTTAGTACAAACGCTTCAAAATCTCCATTTTTTTAATGGCTGAATAGTATTCTATGGTGTACATATACCACAGCTTGCCAGTTCATTCCTGGGTTGAAGGGCATTTAGGCTGCTTCCACATTTTAGCGATAATAAATTGAGCTGCATTAAACAGTCTAGTACAAGTGTCTTTATAATAAAAGTTGTTTTTTTTTTTTTTTTTCTGGATACATGCCCAGTAATGAGATTGCAGGATCAAACGGGAGCTCTAGGTTGAGTTCTTTGAAGTTTTTCCATACTTCCTTCCAAAAAGGTTGTATTAGTTTGCAGTCCCACCAGCAGTGTAAAAGTGTTCCCTTCTCTCCACATCCGCATCAGCATCTGCAGTTTTGAGATTTTGTGATATAGGCCATTCTCACTGGGGTTAAATGATATCTCAGGGTGGTTTTAATTTTCATTTCTCTAATAATTAGGGCTGATGAGCATTTTTTCATGTGTTTGCTAGCCATTTGTCTGTCTACTTTAGAGAAGATTCTGTTCATTTCTCTTGCCCATTGATGTATGGGATTGTTTTTTTTTTTTTCATGTGGATTAATTTAAGTTCAGTATAGATACTAGTTATCAAGCTTTTGTCTGATTCAAAATATGCAAATATCCTTTCTCATTGGGTGGGTTGTCTATATGCTTTGGTTGTTGTCTCCTTAGCTGTATAGAAGCTTTTCAGTTTAATTAAATCCCATTTGTTTATTATTGCTGTTGTTGCTATTGCCATGGCAGTCTTCTTCATAAAGTCTTTCCCCAGGTTGATATCCTTCCAGTGTTTTTTCCTATTCTTTTTAAAGGATTTTTACAGTTTCATGCCTTAAATTTAAGTCCTTTATCTATCTTGAATCAATTTTTGTGAGTGGAGAAAGGTGTGGGTCCAGTTTCAGTCTTTTACATGTGGATATCCAGTTCTCCCAGCACCATTTATTGAATATGGAGTCTTTCCCCCAGTGGACGCTCTTATTTGGTTTATGGAAAATTAGGTGGTTGTAAGATGTTAGTTTCATCTCCTGGTTTTCTATTTGATTCCAAGTGTCTATGTTTCTATTTTTGTGCTAGTACCATGCTGTCTTGACCACTATGGCCTTATAGTATAGCCTAAAATCTGGTATGCTGATGCCCCCAGCTTTATTTTTATTACTAAGAACAGCCTTAGCTATACAGGGTTTTTCTGATTCCATACAAAATGCAGAATCATTTTTTCCAAGTCTTAAAAATAGGATGTTGGTATTTTAATAGGGATGGCGATGACTCCGTAGATTGCTCTGGGAAATATAGACATTTTAACAATGTTGATTCTTCCCAGCCATGAGCATGGTATGTTCTACCATTTGTTAAGGTCCTCTGCTGTTTCTTTTCTTAGGGTTTCATAATTTTCTTTATAGCAGTCCTTCACCTCTTTTGTCAGATATATTCCTAAGTATTTCATTTTCTTTGAGGCTATGGTGAAAGGAATTGTGTCCTTAATTAACCTCTCATCTTGGCTGTTATTGGTGTATAAAAAGGCAACTGACTTGTGGACATTGATTTTATATCCTGAGACATTACTGTATTTTTTGATGACTTCCATGAGTCTTGTGGTTGAAGCTACTACTCAGCCACCATCTTGCTCCTGAATCTCTGACAAATTTTGATATTTAATTAACTGTTAATGACACTTAACAGTTATTTAAGATTTAGTAATTTCTTCATTATAAATCCCCCTAATTCTGGCATAAACTCTTCCTAATTTCTCTCATTTACATATATATTTGTTTATTCCTATTTATTTTTAATCTCTCCCAGTGGCCAGGTGCAGTGGCTCATGCTTATAATTCTGGCACCCTATGGAGCTTTACCCAGGGCAATGGAGTGAGACTCTGTCTCAAAAAAACAAACAAACAAAAAATACATAAATAAATGAATAAAAATAAAATAGAATCCCTCCCAGGTGGAATGAACTAGGTAACATTAGGCCTTGCCACTAACTAATTTGGCTTACAACTATGGATTATTCTTCTGTTAGGATGCTAATGTTATAAATTAAACCATCTCATGAAGCTTTAAATTCTAGTTGTTCAGATTTCTTCTGGTCTTTGTTTACCTTTGTTGTTATCTACCTAGCAAGGAACTGATTTTTTTTGGTTTTACACACAACCCTGAATTCCCCTGGCCACTCACACTGCAGTTAAGTACTCAGGCAGAGGCTGTCCTGTTTCCCTGGTCTTGGTCTGTGGCCTTCTTTCCTTCTTTCATGCCTTTGCCAAATGATCTTTGCTGTGGCCCTGAAGGCACTGCCTGCCTGGTCCTATGTGACCCTGGAGGTTTGAAAAGCTGAATTATTTCCAACAGAGCAAACTCCAGGCCA
>CAUYPK010039699.1:0-10013 GCA_963574355.1 Loris lydekkerianus | reverse complement strand
CTAAACTATAGCTTTCACATAAAGGCTATAACCCAACTATACCACAAGACTATGAGGAAAGGACCAAGGAAGGGGAAGGGAGGGGGGAGGTTTGGGTGGAGGGAGGGTGATGGGTTGGGCCACATCTATGGTGCATATTTTTATCTATAATAAAAATAAATTAAAAAAAAATAAAAATAAAAGCCAAGGAGGAAGCAAGATAAAGGAATTAACAAATTCTCAGAGGGCCACTTAAAGATAGGAAATGAAGAAAGCCCACGGGCTGTGGTAGTTAACCACTGGGGGTTAACTGAGCAGTGGGGCTATAGCCACAAACCAGCAACATGAGCGTATGGGAAAGGGAAACAGTGGATGTGAATCACTCTTGTGGGGAGTTTGGATGACAGAAGTCAGAGAGAGATTCGTGGGGATTTTCATCTTGACTGGAAGCACTTCACCCCACGACTTATCCACCACACTTGTCTTGAGTGCATTTTATATAAAAATTCACTAAATAGACACATAAGAAATCAAGGCATTGTCCTACTCTCCAGAAGCATGTGCTCTGAAATGATTTTCAAACTCTATTCCATGGAACCTGGGGTTCTAGAAATACCATTGATGGGGGCAGAGTGGGGACCAATAGGAGGCTGAGCTCTGTGTCTCCAGCCCCTCCCCATATCACCTTTGTGCTTATCTTTTTCATGGGCTTCCACATTTAAATTTTTCTTCACGAAAATGCATTGTTAAGGAAAGAAGTTTGCAAGAGTGCTCTACAGGATACAACATTCTAGACCAGGGGCTGGCAAACTTTTTGTCTTTAAAGAGCCAGATAGTAACTATTTTTGACTTCGCAGGCCATATGGTCTCTGTTGCAACTGCTCTGTCTTTGTAAGGTGAAAATCATTGTAGAGAATATTAATGAGTGTGGATCTGTTCCAATAAACCTTTATTTACAAATACAAGAGGTGGACAATAGCTTGCTGACCACTATTTTAGATGCCAATGAGGTATGATGAGACTTTTTTCAGCCTGTTATTCCTGAAAGTATTTTTGTAAGACACAGTGTATCATAAAAGAGTAACTGTGTTCTGGCCCAAGTCAGCTTTGCTTAGTTCGCAGTATTTTGTCACTTTTAGCTGCCTGATTTTAATGTCTCTCTAACTAGAAGTCTGGCCAATCCCACTCCCCTTTGGAATCTTCTGAAATTAGTCTTTTCCTCAACCCTACCCCATACTTATCTTTGTAACCTATTGTCCATTTTACTTTCCTCTCAATTAAAAAAAAAGTTAAAAAAATTATTCCTCAAACCAAGCAAAAACAATCTTTAAACATGCTGGCTGGAGACACACTCTCCATACCAAAATACAATATTCATGGAATGAGTTTTCATTAATGGTACTTTGGGGAGACATTGGCCTTGACAATTCTGATGTTATGAGCCCAGTGTTGCACCAGACATCAAGAAACAGATAAAACAGAGCTCTATGGGCCAGGCCCTGCCCAGGAGGGAGGCTGCCATCCCCCTCCATGGAAAATGGACTGGAGGCATCAGGGAATCTATGGTGGCTATCTCATATCAGATGCCAGCTGGATACTCTGGAGCTAGGTAACAATGTGATGAAAAGTCAGGGGCAGAGAGCTTCATAGGAAGAAAGGAAACATCTCATTGACTTGTTCTGGAGAGTAGAGGAGGGTAGGAGGCAGGGGAGGGGATTAAGGTGTCTGGAATCAGCCATTTGGGATCAGGCTATCAGCATGGAGACCTGCTGGTCTGCTTTGTGACAGCCCTTGTCCCACAATATCTTCCTCACTGACTCAGTACAGATGATTGATACTCCTCTGTTAAAATTTCTTTAGGAATGCCTTAGTAAATGATAACTTATTAAGTGTTTTCTTAAGCTACTGGCAAAAATTAAGGGGAAAAAAAAATCTGCTTAAAAACAAAAGTTGTCTTGAGAGTGCCAGAATTTGCACCTGACACCTTCCAATGTAAGGGAAAGGTAGACTGAGCCCTAGCAGGAAGGGAACGAGTTTTGCTACATAGTGGTGAGCCGAGGGCAGAGGCTTCAGGAGTGAGAAGCTGGACCAGCCAGAGGGGAGGTAGAAAGAGCAAACAGGATAAAGGAGAAGGGTATGGGGATGAGGGCAGCAGGTGCAAAGGTACCTTTTCAGGGCCCAAGGAAGTAGGAGAGGGAACTTCAAGGTCACACTCAACTGTTAGGGCCTGGCCTCAGTCCCACCATGCCCAGTGACTCCTCCATGTTCAATATGCTAAGAATGATCCCTGGCAGCATTATAATGGCAGATTCCCACCCACAGCTGCAGAGATTCTTACTCAGGAAGGAGCCCATAGCACACATGCAGCTGGTGGTTCTGAAAACCACTGCCTTCCTATCCACAATGGCTGTTCTCAGGGAACCAGCTCTTGCTGGTTCATTGAAGGAAGGTATTTGGGTCTGGGGACTCAGAGTGTGAATGCCATCAATGGCCTGAAGGAAAAAAGTGCTGCCTCTCTATAAAAATATTGTGACTTCTAACATGTAATGTTTTACAAAGTTATTTCTCATTTGATCCTTATAACCCAATGAAGTAAACAAGGCATGAATTATAGTCCCCCAATCCACAGACAAGGCACTGAATCTCCCAGCAATATCTGCCCAAGGTCACATGGCTAATAAATGACCTTTCTTTCCATCCCCTCCTTCTCACCCCATTTCCCAGAACTCTCATGTTCAGGAGACAGAGGCCATAGAGTTAGCAAGGAGCTGACTCTGGGTTTAATTTGTACTGTGACTTTTGTGCTTATTTATACCACATTTTAATGCAGTAGTAGCAGGTTAGAATCATCAAGGTTCTTTTTCAAAATACAGATTCCCTAGCTTCAGTCCAAATGTGGTCAGTCAGAACTCCTGAGGGTGGGGTCCTGGAAGATGCAGTTTTAAAAAGCTTCCCAGGTAATTCTGATGTTCAAAGGTTTGGGAATCAAAGTAATTAATCAAAGCAAACAGGGACTGCCTACTTCAAAGTCAATTCTCAACTATTCCTGGACCTGTTACCCAGGGAGTGGATTATTTGGTGTTTATATTCTGCCCTCTCTCCTGCCCCTATCCTGAATTCTACATCTTCCCATTTTAGGGATTCATTAGGGAAGAGAGAGAAACACAATTTAAATTTAGTCTTTCAATCTGGGAGTGCCTCTGATGGTTTCTATAAAGGAAAAATGAAATTCTTCCCACCCCCACTGCCAAATCATGGCTAGTCACAAACCTTAGAGGGTAAGAGAATGATTTTGCAATCCGATTTGAAAAAAAAAAAAAAAAAAAAAATCCCTACTCTCAGGCATTGCAGTAGATGTTCCAAACACACACCTGGCACGATTGCTCATTCTGCAAGGGGTCTGCATGGAAAAGATCAACCCCCTCTCAAAATAGAGCCTAGAGATACAAAGGGATCAGCAACAGCCTCACATATTTGTACACAATGCAGTATAGCTTCTGGTATTTTTATTACCAATCAGAAGAGGCTTGTCACCGTCAGCCATCTGCTTGAGTCACTGCCTGGCTGCAATGGCCGAGGCTTTAGAGAAGGAACACTGAAATCAAAGCTCCAGCCCCTGGAAGAGTCACAGGGCAGCCAGCCAGCTGTGACCTACGAATGACATCCTGTAGCATCCTGAAGGACCCAGTCATATTCTACGTCAAGAAAATTTGCCTACACACTTGGATCTTTAAAGAGAACAGTGACTGTGACATCAGGTGGAAGCTATTGTATTTGTTCCCGTGAAGATGTTCAATATTTCAAAGTGGCCTCTGCAGTCCCATTAAATTTACAGATTTTTCTTTCCCCCTGCTGGTGGCTACATTCTAATACAGACTTCTGAAAAAAAGAAAAAAAAATTAGAGTGTGCTAGCATGAGCTTTTTGTCAAGAGAGTCAAAGAAATCCTGACTCTGATTATTGGCCTTTCATCCAAGGAGTCATCTTATTTTTTTTCTATTCTTTTTTTTCCAAATCAATGTGCAAAAATCCTTTCATGTAGATAGAAAAATTTTCTGAATCTGAGATTATTGTTTGAATACTAAGTTAATAAGATGCTTTAAACTCTTTATTCCATATCTAAGCCTGACAGTAGAGGTTTAGGAAGCAGAAAGACTCTTTGCTTTCTGCTTTCTAAACCTCTGGTGTTAGAGGCTTGCAGGGGTCACACTGCATCAGTGACGATCTATAGCCCAGAATAAAGTCTGTAAGAAATCGGGATTTAAAAAACAAACAAACAAACAAACAAACAAAAAAAACTATAATTCAACCAGGATCAAGGAGAGAGGTGTTTGGGAGAGAGGGAGATCACCAAAGAAAATGGATTAGGGAAAAATTATTTTGAGATCTGGAAACAATAGCGAATAGGCCTTGAAAGGGAAAAACAAAAGGTAGGTGATAGGATTCTAAAAGGTAAAGAAAAGAACAAATGGCTGGTGTTGATGAGAGCATTGTTAAGCTCTTGTAATACATAGTCTGTCATGGAGAAGAACAGAGATGATCTCAGAGGGTGTTAATCCTTTGTGTAAATGTTACTTGGCATTTGTACTGGGTAAATCAAGGACAAAATAGGTGGGGGAATGTAATTGCTATTTCTCTAGAAAACTCTCCCAGATTTGTGGGAGGAGGTCAAGGAACAAGCAGAGGGTAGTTCCACTTTGGGGAAATGGCCAGTCCTGCATTAGAAAACACACCATCAACAGAATGTTCTCAAGGCAAACTGGGAGCCAGGCACAGAGCTCAAACTTGAAGGCAGCTGGGCTCAGACCAGCATCTGTTATGGCTGTTCCCTGTGCTTCTCCAGGCTGTCAGAGCTAGAAGCTGACAGGGATGATGCTTCTCATTTGTGTGGCCACATCCCTGGAACAGTCTACAGCCAGGTTTCTGTTTGCTTTCCTTTGGGGAAAAAACAACAATCCAAAATCTATTCCAAGCCAACAGCCAGATTGAATATTTTTTTATTATTTCTTTGTGGTAATCACCAAGAAGCAAAAGAGTAGGAGTGCAAAATATCAATTGTGCAATTTCAACTATTTTCAAAGGAAGATAAAATAAATGTCAGGTCCAATAAAGTCATGTGCCCCATCAGCAAATAATTGTCTCTATGAGCCTCTTTTGATGTATTGAAACTGAAGTAGATGGTAATGCCTTTCCCTTGCAGAGGAGGACTCACACCTCTGCAGCATTATATAATTTAGAGTCTAAAATAAGCCCCTCAGGCATTAGTCACCCTTTCTGGGTAATCATCTAGAAATGGGGATTACCTTTCCAGCCACCATTTGTAGAATACTGACCTGGAGTGATAGAAGTGTCTTTTAGGTCCACTTCACAGATTCTTTGACACATTTCTCCTGTAAACTTTCATGTTTTGGGAGAAGGAAAAACCTTGTCTTAAAGTTAAGAAAATTGGGCTATGTTTCCCAATTTTTGTTTTGATTAAGGCTCTTTGGTTTTGTGTAAATAGAAACTCAGACTCACTCAGATAAAACAGTGGGAGTTTATCACAGGTGTATAAACCCCAGGCAAGGACAGGCAGAGGGAGACATGTGCAGTCAGTGGAGCCAATTGGGAAGCCATTGAAAACTAAGGTTAGTAGCGGTAACATGCTACATTTTCTTGTGTCTGAACCTATTTGCAATAGATTCATCTTCCTTTGCCCAGATTTGTTCACCCATCACACCAAAGATGGCTGTTTTATAACCCTCAAATTCAGTCACCAGAGACTAAAAAATATCTCTTAGTATCAATTCTAAGTTCCTCTCTGTACAGAAGATACAATGGACTGAGCTGAGGATCAATGTCCATCTATGTCCCAATGACTGCAACAAAGAAATAGTCTTGTACAAACATGGCTGCCAGGACCCATCAGTGTAAAATGCTCAGAATGGCGAGCTATGGTGTAGGTAGACACCCCAAAATGCATCAACTACAACCTATCTTTAACTTCTTTTCTCCAACAGACACTGTTAAAATCTGCTGTGCCAAATAAATTCTAAGAAGCCCTGATCTCTGGTCAAGAAGTTGGCAACTGAAAGAGGGACTAGCACAGACAAGACAGACTAGATTCAGACTGTGTGGTAAGTGCTATGATTGAAGTAACCTTAGAAAAGAGTCTCTTAACCTTGGAACTCTCAATATTTGGAGCTAACTATCATTTTTTGTTGTGAGCCTGGGGTAGGGCCTGGGCCATGTTGTAGGATGTTCAGAGTACCCTTGGCTCATTAAATGCCAATAGCACACTGTCCCCCATGCCAGTTATGACAATAAAACATCCCTATACCTTGCCCAATATCCCCTTGGGAGGAGGCGAAACTGCTCCCTGAAGGGAACCACTGAATAGAGCAATGTTGAATCACAGAAGGGGACACCAAAATCAGACCTGGAGATTCAGAAAATCTACTTAGAAAAGATGTGCTGGGACAGAATGTTGAAGTTGTGAATTAGCTCTTAGAGGAAGGGCTGCTGGGCTGGGAAATGGCAAAGGGAACCCATGTTTTCTAATTCAGAGTTCAATGTTTTGTTCATTGCACCAGTGTGTTACTCAGGACATCAATCTTTCAAAGTCCTGCTAGACATTCGTTCTCTGGAAGATTCTAATTTATTTTATTTCATACAACATATTTTAGTACAACATATTTTAGTGTAGTAAAGGCTCTGAGAAACCCTGAGACTGGGCAATCTTTTTGACTTTGTAGTACTCTTTCATAAAGAGTATAGGCTTTGGAAAGAGATTACCTTGTTCTGAAATATGATTCTACCACTCACTAGCTGCATGTCATTGGAAAAATTATTTAACCTGTCAAAAGCTTGGGTTGGTTATCTGCATAAACAAGATGATCATAATGTGACCTATGTCATCAGCTGCTGGGATGATTAAATGAGATAATACATTCAAGTCACCTAGCATACTTCTTGTGTGAGGAACTTAACTAATACTATGTTTTAGACATAATATTTCCTCAAAAGAATTTGAGTACAATTAAGTTTTCATTCTAAGAAATACATTTTAGAAAGCTCTGTGGAGTGCTTGGAGCCACTCACCTACCAGAGTCTAACTTTACTTATCTGTAACACACAGAACCTGACTCCCTGGGAGGTTGTGAAGATGAGATAGGATAGAATATGAATGAAAAACAGCTCCTGGAAAAGAATAGTAAGTGGCAGACACAGTTGGGAGCTAACCCAGCAGCCATTCTCAGATTCCTCCCTGCTAACAGAATCCTGATGTTATTCAAGGAAAACTTTTTTTCCACCTCAAGAACTAGATCATGGTTGGGTTAAGCCAACCTTGGCACTCTTTCACTTTTACTAATTAGTCTCTTTCCCAGCTTTGCTGGTCCACTGGGGTCCAATCCATAGTGTACGGTTGATTCTTGAACAACATGGGTTTGAACTGCATTGGTTCATTTATACATGGATTTTTTTTTTAATCCTTCTGTCGCCCCTGAGTCAGCAAGACTAATGCCTCCTTTTCCTCCTCCTGAGCCTACTCAACATGAAGATGATGAGAATGAAGACCTTTATAATGATCCTCTGCCACTTAATGAATAACAAATATATTTTTTCTTCCTTATAATTTTAATGACATTTTCTTTTCCCTAGCTTACCTGATTGTAAGAATATAGTATATAATACATATAACATACAAAATATGTGTTAATTGGCTATTTATGTTATTGGTGAAGCTTCCAGACAACTGTAGGCTGTTAGTAGTTAATGTTGAGGTTGGTGTCCCTAACTCCTGTGCTATTCAAGGTTAACTGCCACATTCTGCTAGAGGTCTTTTAGGAAATAATTTGTTTTTTTTTATAAAATGTACAAGTGAATAAAGCTTTCTGGTACTACCCTTCTCCTTTCTCCCTCCTTTGAGCACAGTGTGATGTCTAGAGACACAGCTTCCATTTTATGATAGTGAGGCAAGGAGCTTGAGGACACAATGCCAACAGTTACAGATGATGAAATACGTAGTAAAATATTAAACCTTTAATGACATTGTGGAGGTGATAAACTAGCTTAGAAACTGTCTTCTTGCTAGATGATGTAATAAATGACTTAATTGTCTTAGTTCTGGTCATCTGATTTCCTGTTATTATACAGGGTGGCCATAAAGTTCGTGTGCACATGAATTTTATGGCCATCCTGTACTTACTGACAAAAGCATCTGAACTGAAATAATACCAGTGGTGAGAGCTAACTATTATAACTTTTCTCTAGGAATCACTTTTAAACCAAAATTGTGAGCATCTGCAAATTATGGGTGGAGAATTATAAATTTTTGATAGAGTGCTTAAGAAATCCTAGTAATACTTAACATGTATGTTATGAAGAAGGAATACTCTATTTTCCAAGGAAGTTTGAACTACCAAAAAATTTTATTTTCTTCATGTTCTTTTTCTCCATGTTTTCTTTTCTTTTCTTTTCTTTTCTTTTCTTTTCTTTTCTTTTCTTTTCTTTTCTTTTCTTTTCTTTCTTTCTTTCTTTCTTTTTTTTTTTAAAGACAGTCTCACTCTAGTGCCCTGAGTAGAGTGCCTTGGCATTATAGCTCATAACAACCTCAAACTCTTTGACTCATGAGACCCTTTTGCCTCGGCGTCCTGAGTAGCTGAGACTACAGGAGGCTGCCACACACCAGGCTATTTTTCTATTTTTAGTAGACAGGGGTCTCCCTCTTGCTCAGTCCTGAACTCCTGAACTCAAGGGATCCTTCTGCCTTGGCCTCCCAAAATGCTAAGATTACAGGCATGAGCCACCACACCCAACTTTCTCCACATTTTCTATGTCCCTTTTCTATGATTTTTCTTGTGTCAAGGACCATTGAATAAAATGGTACATATATTACAATTGTTATTTTCTTTGAATTTTTCAGAAAAATTTTTATCTCTACCAGCTCTTCTGCATGCTAACTTCTCAAGCTGCAAGTGCACTGGCATGAGGTGCAGATGTGCAGCAGAGGCTGCTTCCCGGAGAGATGTGCTTGTGAATTACAGATGGAGATAGAACTGCATTGAAAATAGGCGTTTTCCTTTCTTTGACCGTAAAATTGGATTTCCTGGATTTCATATGTTGCCAGATTCAGTTTGCTAGTATTTTGTTGAGAATTTCATGCCCATAAATAAGAGATGTTCAACTCTGGTTTTCTTTTCTTGTGATATCTTTGGTATTAGGGTAATACTGCCCTTAGGAAGTGTTTCCTTCTCTTCTATTTTTGGAAAAGTTTGTGAAGAGTTGGTGTTAATTCTTCTTTAAATGCTGGGTAGAATTCAGTGTTGAAGCCATCTGGGTCCAGGCTTATCTTTGTTAGCAGTTTTCTCAAAATAATTATTAATTTAATCTATACCTATTATAGGTCTATTCAGATTGTCCAAGCCTCACTCTGTTGCCCCAAGCTAGAGTGCCATTGTGTCACAGCTCACAGCAACCTCATATTCCTGAGCTCAGGTGATCATGTCTCAGCCTCCCTAGGAACAGGGCCGATAGGTACCCCACAATGCCCATCTGGTTTTTCTATTTTTAGTAGAGACCAGGTCTTGCTTTTCCTCAGGCTGGTCTCAAATTTCCGAACTCAAGCAATCCACCGTCGTGACCCTCCCAGGTATAATTATTTTTTTTTTTTTTTTTTTTTTTTTAATTAAATCATAGCTATGTACAATGGTATGATCATGATCATCATACATTAGATTCACAGACCGGTTGACACGTTTATATCACACTGGTTAACATAGCCTTCCTGGCAATTTCACAGTCATTGTGTTGAGACATTTACATTCTACAGTTACTAACTTTCACATATACCCGTGTAGGATGCACCACAAGTGTATTCTGTATTCTTAAACCAAGTTAAGATGCATGAAAAGGTTCACTTTTCTAATTATTTTACTGAGAAATCATGAGACAATCGAATAGCTGGAATAAATGTATATGGCCTCTAAAGCTTAAAATATTTACTATCTGGATCTTTAAGAAAAAGATTCCCTTTTTTAGAATAAAGTAAGAGAG
>CAUYPK010039697.1:0-30752 GCA_963574355.1 Loris lydekkerianus | reverse complement strand
TGATATGATCATGGGGCATCATATACTAGCTTCATAAACCATTTGACACATTTTCATCCCAATATTCAACATAGCCTTCCTGGCATTTTCCCAGTCACCGTGGCATGACATTTACATTTCACATTTGCTGAGTTTCACCCCGTGCGCCTGTCTTCTTCAGAGAAGTTTCTCTTCATAGTAATCTTGGTCACCCTTATTATCTTCCTAAAAATAAAACAAAAGTAACCTAATAAATAAAAACAAAACTCTCTGTATTTTGTCCTTCCTCTTCTTTTCTTTTTTTTTTTATTTGTAGTGCAGTATTTGTCTACTTTCTCATTCTTGATACTATTGAACCTATTTAATAGATGAAATGGCCATATCAGAGCCTTTGTTTTATTTAAATTATTATTATTATTATTTTGTTGTTGTTGCAGTTTTGGGCGGGGCCGGGTTTGAACCTGCCAGCCTTGGTATATGGGACCGGCACTCTACTCTCTGAGCCACAGGCGCTGCCCTGTTTAAATTATTAATGGAACATTCTACTCAAGTCTTTTCCTGATGACACTAAGTGCTTGGTTGAGTGCTTATTGAAATAAAACGTGTCATTCATTCCAAAGAATGCAAGAGTATTTTTACTCTACATATTTTATATCTTTATCTTTACTCTACATATCTTTACTTAACATATTTTTAGTGAGAAGAGAGTTGAAAACCATATCCTGATTAGTTTCTCAGGACAGTAAAGGAAAAAAATATACTCTGCTTTACCTAAAATTAAACTAGAATGTCGAGGCTGGGTGTGCTGGCTCATGCCTGTTGTCCTAGCACTCTGGGAGGCTGAGGCTGGTGGTTTGCTTAAGCTCAGGAATTTGAGACCAACCTGAGTGAGAGCAAGACCCCCATCTCTATGCTGGGTGTTGTGGAGGGTGCCTGTCGTCTCAGCTACTGGGGAGGCTGCTGCAAGAGCAGCAGAACCCTGAACCCAAGAGTTTGAGTTTACTGTGCACTATGATGATGCCACAACACTCTACCCAGGTCAACAGAGTGAGGCACCATTTTAAAAAATAAAAGGGAAAAGATGCTAAGTGCCATTTCATCTGCTATAGACATTGAATCAGTGATGATTCATAGATGGGAATGTTCCTTTTAGTCAAGTCATTTTTAGTAGTGACCAGATTGTCCTGTAGCTGGTTAGTCATAGAGGTGAAATAGGGGCAAAGTCAAATTTCTCCTTGCAGGCTTGTTGCCCATAGCTTAGTGGTTAGGACGCCAGCCACGTACACAGGGGCTGGCAAGTTTGAACCTGGCCTGGGTCTGGGGTCTGCTAAATAGCAATGACAACTACAACAACAACAACAACAACAACAACAAATAGCCGGGTGTTGTGGCAGGCGCCTGTGGTCCCAGCTACTTGGGAGGCTGAGGCAAGAGAATCACTTAAGCCCAAGAGTTTTAGGTTGCTGTGAGCTGTGATGCTACAGCATTCTACCCAGGATAACATAGTGAGACTTTGTCTCAAAAAAAGAAAAAAAAAATTCTCTTTGCAGTTGTGGGCTGCAACCTCATTGGTTGAACCTAATGTATGGTATTTACAATTTTAATGTGATGGAACACAATTGAGGAGATTTGGGTGACTCTAATGGGCTGTATTAAGGACTCATCAAGTTGCTATGCTATGGTTAAGAAATACCAGATTAATGTCTTCCATTCATGAACAGAAGCTTTTCAAAAGAAGGTGGACTCATGGCCAATAAACATATGAAAAAATGCTCAGCATTACTAATTAGGAAAATGAAAACCGAAAGCACATTGAGATATCACCTAACCCAAAGTGAGAATGGCTTTTTATCAAAAAGTCCCAAAACACCTAGGGACATTTGTGGACTATTTCTTTGGAAAAACAATGTTTTTAATAAAAGGATGCTGTTATCAAAAAAAAAAAAAAAGGCCCAAAACAAGTGTGGGGGGGGGGGAGTGGCAGCTTATTCCGGTAATCTTAGCATTCTGGGATGCCAAGGTCAGAGGATCCCTTGAGCTTAGGAGTTTGAGATCAGCTTGAGCAAGAGCTGAGATCCTATTTCTACTAAAAATAAAAAAAATTAGCCATGTTGTGGAGGGTGCCTGTAGTTACAGTTACTCAGGAGGCAGAGGCAAGAGGATCACTTGAACCTAGGAGTTTGAGGTTGCTTTGAGCTAGGCGGATGCCATGGCACTTTAGCCTGGGCAAAAAAGTGAAACTCGGTCTCATACAAACCAAAAAAAGTCCCAAAACAATAGATGCTGGAACAGTTCAGTAGATGAAAGGAACAGTTTACACCATTGGTGGGACTGCACAGTAGTACAGCCTCTATTGAAAATAATAGGAGATTCCTCAAAGAACTGAAAGTAGACCTACCATTTGATCCCGTAACAATCTGGATGGAAGTAGAAGCCATTCTCCTTAGTGAAGTGTCACAAAAATGGAAAAGCACACACCACATATGCTCACTATTTAATTGGAACTAACTGAATAGCACTATGGTACACAGGTAGAAGTAAAACTCAGTGGAAAGCAAGCAGAAAAGAATAGGTGAAATCATACCCAATGGGTACGGGGTGCACTGTCTGGGTGATGGGCACACAACTTTGTCTTAAGCTATACAAAAGCAGTTCATGTAATCAAAACATACCACTGTAATATTCTGAACAATAAAATAAAATAAAATAAAAATAGGATTTGAAGTATTTATGGAAACAATAAATTCTGAAACATTATTAACAGATAATAGATTTAAAGTTATGTTTATGATAAGATTTTTTTCATTTCATCAAATATGGAGATAAGAATATCATAGAAAATATAATTAAAGTTCTTTTGCTCTTAGGCTGCTAAAAAGTCTAATTAATAGGAACTAAAATTTGTTGAGAGAGAAAAGAAACAAATTTTCTAGTAAAGAGTTGACTTGCTAAAAATTACATTTTTGTTCACAGTTTTCAAGAATTTCTAACCAGAGTCTATCCAAAAGATAAGCTGTATTTTGTTACACATTGTACTTAACAGTCAGCTGTATTTGTCTATGTTACTTGTGACTTGGAACTAAGTGTGAACAATCCTTCATGATAATCAGATTCTGCAGGAATGGACTGTTCTCTCAGCACCTTGATAATACTATACTGACCTTTGATGCTTTAGTAATGTCTTAATTGCTTATGATTTCAGAATATACTTCTCTTAAAGTTTGTCTCAGATTGAAATGTTTCCCTTGTACATACCAATTAAAATTTTTGATAAATAGCACAGGCTTTGCGTATAATGATTTTTAATTTGGTTCTGGCTTTATTTAATGGTGTAACTGAGAGTTAGTGTTTTAAGTCAGAGTCTTTGATACAATTATTCCACTTCTAGAAATCTAACCTAAGGCACTGCAGTGCCAATTTGTAATAGTAGTAAAATAGTGAACAATTGCCAACATGGAAGATGGACAAATTATTGTAGAGTTAATTTCCATGTGAGTTTATGAAGTAGAATATCATCAAACTATGTTTTCAAAGAATATTTGATAACTTTAGGTAGGATTCATGCAATAATGTCAAGTAATGTGATACAGAATTATGTATGGTATGATTTCTCTTTATAGAAAATTTTGTGCATGAGAGAAATTTAATAAATTACAAGCCATAGTTCTCTAGGGAGTTGTTTTTAAGCTTTTTTTATGTTCTTCAGTTATAGAAATACTTCAATGCAAAGATTCAAATAGTGCAGAAATTTACAGACTAAAAACTTTAAAAATCCTTCTTCAGTCCCTGATCTAGAGAGAGAAAATTTAATTCATCAATTTGTTCTTATACAGATTTTGCATTTGGTGTCACATCTAAGAGATCTTTACCTAATCAAGGTCAGAAAGATTTTCTCCTGTGTTTTCTTCTAGAAGTTTTCTAGTCTTAGGTTTTAGATTAGGTCTATGATCCATTTTGAGTTAAATTTCTTTGTGGTATGAGGTGTGGATTGATTTTTTTTGCATATGGATATCCCCTTATTCCAACATCATTTGATGAGAAGATGATGCTTTCGTCACTTCATTGCCTTTGCACATTTATAGCAAATCAGATATCCATATATGTACGGGATTTCTGGACTCTGTATTCTGTTTCATTGATTTGTTTTTCTTTATGCCAGTACCATTTATGTCTTGATTAGGGTACCAAGTTAGGCAGACATCTAAGATGATCCTCAATGACCTATGTCCTTGTACTACGTGTAATGGGAGGTACCTGAAATCCTCTTATCATGGTATATCACTTCCATGATTACATTGTGTTATGTGTCATAGTCACAGCAACCTTAAACTCCAGGGCTTAAGTGATCCTCTTGTCTTAGTTTTTCTAATTTTAGTA
Organism: Loris lydekkerianus; assembly: GCA_963574355.1. Taxonomy (NCBI): domain Eukaryota; kingdom Metazoa; phylum Chordata; class Mammalia; order Primates; family Lorisidae; genus Loris; species Loris lydekkerianus. The sequence continues at coordinate 26,396 of CAUYPK010039697.1, read as the reverse complement.
GAGAGAGCATCTTGCTCTTGCTCAAACTGGTCCTGAGCTCAAGCAATCCACCTACCTCAGCCTCCCAGAGTGCTAGGATTACAGGTGTGAGCCACCGCGCCTGTTGGGATGTTATTCTTGGGGGACTTGATTTAATAAGGCAGCTTTTAAAAGGGCCCAGGCTCTTCCTGGAAAGATTCCAAACACAGGAGAAGCTTCTGGTTTTCCAGGTAAGAAGGGATCATGTGGCAAAGAATGTGAGGGGCCACTAAGTTTATGATAATGTATTGTACAGCAGTAGAGAATAAATACAGCCATCTGATTTTATTCTTCATCAAAGCTACTTTGGTTATTCTGGGTCCTTTGAATTTCTATGTCAATTTATGAAAAAAGTTTATCTATAACTACAAAAAAGCCTATTGAGATTTTGTTTGGGATTATATCGAATCTATAGATCAGTTTGGGGAGAATTGATACATCTTAACAGTATTGAGCCTTCTGACCTACCCATCTCTCACTACTTAGTAGGTCTTTTATTTCTTTCAACAGTGTTTTATAGTTTCAGCATACAGGTCTTCCTGTGTTTTGTCAGGTTTATCCTTGGATATTTCATATATATTTTTTGATGCTGTTGTAAATGGTATTGTTTTATAAATCTCAATTTTTGATTGTTGCTAGTATATATAAATGCAACTGATTTTTGTGTGTTGATTACATCCAGCAATCTTGTTAAAATGACTTATTCTAATAACTTTTTTTGTAGATTCCATTAAAATATTTATATAAATGATCAGAGAATATTTAATAACATTAGGCAAATACAATTTTGTTTCTTTTGTTGACATATACAGTATTTTGCTTTTGGATATACTATAAATATGATATTACATTGCTAGTAGTTTTTTTTAAACAGAAAATTCTTTTTTAAAGAAATTTAAATAATAAGGAAAAATTATATATTTATTTATGTGGTTACCATTTTTGCTGTTTTTCATCCCTTTGTGTAGATTCTTATTTTCATATGATAACCCTTTCCTGCTACTTAAAGGACTTCCTTTAGCATTTCTTATAGTGTGTGTCTGCTGGTGATGAAATTGTTCTGTTTCTGTGTGTCTGAAAAAGTATTTATTTCAACTTTCCTTTGAAAGATTCTTCACTGGGCATAGAAATATATGATGACTTTTTTTTTCTTTTAGTACTTTAAAGATATTATATTCTAGCTTGTCTTCTTCCTAGTAAGAAACCTGCTGCCATTGTTACCTTTGTTCCTGTGTACATGATGTGTCTATTTTCTCTTTTTGCTTTTAAGATTTTCTCGTGGTCATTGTTTTTGAGCAATTTGATTATAATGCCTTGGTATGGTTTTTTTTTTGTTTCTTATGTTTGGAGCATCTTAGATATGTGTGTTTACAGTTTTCACCAGATTTGGAAATTTTTTGGCCATTTTTTCTGTCCTCTCTCTTCTCCTTTGGAGACTCTGATTACACACATATTAAGCTGTTGGAAGTTGTCCCACCTCCCACTGATGTTTGTTTTTTTGTTTTTTTTTTTTTATTGTGGTAAAATACATAACATAAAATTTATCATTTTAACTACTTTTGAAGTGTGCAGTTCAGAGCATTATATACATTCACATTGTTAGGCAACCATTACCACCATCCATCTCCAGAATTTTAAAAATGTTCCCAAACTGAAATTCTTTACTTATTAAACGATGTCTTCTCATTCTCCCTGTCCCCAGGCCCTGACAACCACCATTCTTCTTTCTGTTTCTATGAAATTCACTTTTCTAAGTACCTTCTATTAGTGGAATCATATAATATTTGTCCATTCATAATTTGCGTATTTCACTTAGCGTAACATCTTCAAAGTTTGTCCATGTTGTAGCATGTGTCCGAATTTTCTTCCTTCTTGTGACTGAATAATATTCTCTTTTATAAGATTATCTTTTCTTATATGTTTCATTTTAAGTAGTTTCTATTGTTATGTTTTCACATTTACTGCTCTTATCTTTTGCAATGTCTGATCAGCTATTAGTCCTATCTAGCATCTTTTTTATCATCAATAATGTCATTTTATCTTGAAATTTGAGTTGGCAGTGGCGCCTGTAGCCCAGAGGGTAGGGTGCTGGCCACATGCATCAAGGCTGGTGGGTTCAAACTCAGCCTGGGATGGGTAAAAACAGCAAAGACAACTGCAACAAAAAAAATAGCCAGGCGCTGTGGTGGGAGCCTGTAGTCCCAGCTACTTGGGAGGCTAAGGCAAGAGAATTGCCTAAGTCAGGAGTTTGAGGTTGTTGTGAGCTTTGACATCATGCCACTACCGAGGGCAACATAGTGAGACTCTGTCTAAAAAAAGAAAAAAAAACAAAAAAACCCTTAAATTTGAGTTGGATCTTTTTATGTATCTATTTCTCTATTTAACTTTGTGAACATATGTAATACACAAGTATCGTAACTGTGTTAATTTCCTTATCTGATAATTCTATTATCTTTGTCAGTTCTGGGATGATTTTGATTGATTGATTTTTCTCCTCATTATAAGTGACAGTTTTCTGCTTTTTCTTTTCTTTGCATGCTTGATGATCTTTGATTTGATGACAGGCATTTTGAATTTGTTTTTGGGTTCTGAATACTTTTGTATTTTCATTAATATTCTTGAGATTTGTTGAGGGGTGCAGTTAAATAATTAGAAACAATTTGATCTTTTTGAGTTTTCCTTTTTTTTTTTTTTTTGAGACACAGTCTCACTATGTTGCCCTGGTAAAGTGCCATGGTGTCAGCTCACAGCAACCTCAAACTCTTGGGCTTAAACGATTGTCTTGCCTTAGCCTCCCGAGTAGCTGGGACTACAGGTGCCCGCCACAATGCCTGCCTATTTTTTTGTTGCAGTTGTCATTGTTGTTTGGCTGGCCTAGGCCAAACAACAGCCTTGGCGCATGTGGCTGACACCGTAACCACTGTGCTATGAGCACCAAGCGTGAGTCTTCCTTTTAAGATTTGTTAGACTGAGAGTCCAGGTACAGTGGCTCACACCTATAATCCCAGACTAGATGGGAGCATTCCTTGGACTCAAGAGTTTGACCATCCTGAGCAAGAGAGAGATCCTGTCTTTACAAAAAAAAAAAATTAGAAAAATGAGCTGGGTGTGGTGGCACATGCTTGTAGTCCTAGCTATATGTCAAGCTGAGGCAGGAAGAAGGATGGCTTGAGCCCAAGAGTTGGAGGTTGTAGGGAGCTATGATGATGCACTCTAGCTGGAGTGATAGAGTGAGACCCTGTCTCCAAAAAAAAAAAAAAAAGAATTTGTTAGGCTAGGCATAGAGATATGTCTAGTCTAGGATAGGGTTTCTCAATAGCAACACCATGACATTTTGGGTCCAATCATTTTTTGTTGGTGAGGAGGTAGTCCTTGTGCATTAATAGAATGCTTAACAGCATTCCTGGCTTATACCCTCTTGATGCCAGTAGCAGCTCCTCCCCACCTACCAGAAGAAGTGACAAACAAAAATGTCTCTAGACATTGCCAAATGTCCCACAGCAGAGAGGAGAATTGCCCTTAGTTGAAAACTGCTGGCAAAAGTACTATGGTCAGATCTTTCTGTATACTCACTCTACCCGAAGCCCTGTGAACCAGAAGACTGTTTTTTAGTCTGTGTTTTTTTGAGATAGGCACTTTTCTTGGCCTTGTGTGAGTACTGGGAATCCTTTTGGGTGGTCTTCCCTCAGTCTTGGTTAGTTTCCTCACACACATTTGCTGATCAGTATTTGACTAATTATTCAAGAGAGATCTTATATAGATCTCTAGAGTTCTTTGTCTGAGTAGCTCTTTCCTTTTCGGTATTTTGTCCCACAAACGCTAGTCACCTTGATCCCTCCAGACTCTCAGCTCTGTCTCCTTCATTCATTGAGGATGCCATTCCTCTCCTTGGGTCCCCGTACTGCACCTCTTGCAACGTGGGAAGCTCTCAGGGTAGTAAGCATGAGGGCTCACTTTGTTTCCTATCTCTGAGGGATTTGTCTGATATTCAGTGTCTTGAAACTTTTTTTTTTTTGATGTATTTTGTCTGTTTTTGGTTGATTGAGGTTGAAGGATAAATCTGGTCTGTCTTACTACATCTTGGCCAGAAGCAGCTGTCCCTTTAACTCACATTTTATTTATATCAAATATTGATTAAAGCTGAATTCCTAATGTTCTTAAACATTTACTAACCTAATTTCCTTGGTTTATCAATTTGTACAAATTTCTGTCTGTCATATTCTTCATTCAAAGTCTCCTATTTTTTCCCTGTAATTCCTATGGCTACAACATAAATATTAAATTGGCCTTAGAGCTTTTGATTATCTTTTAATATACCTCTTTAATGTAGGCTTTTACAGTGTTAGCTAAGGAGTGATTTAGTTGGGTCTCTATTATGTAGTTCAATTACAGGACATGCATGGACCTGATAAAGCACAACAGTGGAGTGTTTCATGCTTTTAGGGCATTCCCATCGGAGGCTCAGAGACTTCTGGGAGGCTTCTTATATAACTCAGATTTTCTAGCAGCTAAAACATCAGCATCAAAGCCTTTAGCCTGGTTGAGGTTGTAAAGAAGTGGTGCGCTAAGACAGGAAAAGAGAAAACCATAAGAGAAGAGAAGAATGATTTTGAGCAGAGAATGAGATGAAACTGTACTAAAGAATAATACTGCAAGGATGGGAATGACATGGAATCCATTGGTGGTAAGCTATTAGAGAAAAGGGAAATGTTGCAGAACAGAAATAAAATGACTGAAGAATTCTGGCCTTATTGCGTATGAGAGGTGCTTTTCTCTCAGATTTGCTACGTTATGACTGCTGGAGAGTTTGTACCATGTGGTTATTGGATGTCCAAGGATAAAATAATTTAATCAGAACATAACTTGGGAAAAGAAAATATGTATGTAGTTGATAGGGTGAAACCATCCGTAATAGTTCAGTTCAGTCTGAACTGAAATGTAGCTAAATCGTGTTTTTAATGGAAATTTATACATGATATGTAATAAATCATGTAAAAAATATGTAATACAATAATGTGTAAATTCCATGTGTTAAAGTAAGTCATAATTCTTTGACCTTTGGAGTAGTGATACTATAGCTAAAAAGAGTTGAGTAAGAGTTTTTGTAACTCTAGGGGCAGCATCTGTGGCTCAGTGAGTAGGGCGCCAGCCCCATATATCGAGGGTGGTGGGTTAGAACCCGGCCCCAGCCAAAAACTGCAACAGTGTTTTTCAATCTTTTTTACCTTATGGTACACTTAAATTATGTTTATCAAAATTAAAAAAAAAATAGTTAAAAAAAGACTATACTTACTGTGCTTTGAACTTCTTTCAAAAAGAATTTAATGCTCTTTAAAAATTTTCTCAGCACATGTAAGATCCTCTCGTGGCATCAGATGAAAGTCATTGCTCTACAGTATATAAGAATTAGACAACTTTTAAAAAAAATACAGACTCCTTGTACATGGATGTTATTTTAATTTTCAAAAACTAAAAAACTATGTGGGTTGTTAATTTTAAAAGGTCAGTTTAGAAGCAAAATATGATTTAAGCTTTCCAAAAACTAGGATTGGTTTTTATTAAGAAAGAAAGAAATACTTAAGGATTAACTGACATTTTCCTGGTATTCATCTGTGGGTGAATGTTACCCAGCATGTTTCTTGTTTTGATGGTGTAAGTGGTGCTCATGTAGTTTCTGCACATGTCTAATGATTGTAAGTCTTCATGTGAAGAGTTTGTGTGGATAGAGGGAGAATGCAGCACAGTATTCAGCATAAGAAAGTATAAAAGGTTTTCCATCACCAAAAATGCATTTCTATGCATTTGATAACAATAAATGCATAAATCAGGAGTGTTTAAAATCTGGGAGGAGAGAAAATGCCATCAGAACATAGTAAAGAACATTCGTTTATCCTTCAGGATAGAACATTTGTATTGATGTTTTGTTCTGTTTTTTAGAGTAAACTTCTAAAATAAAGTTTAACATATATAGACAAAAATGTAGTACACAGCTTGACAGATTTTCACAAAAGGAACATATTTGTTTAACTAATAATCAACAGTGGGTAGTGCCTGTGGCTCAGTGGGTAGGACACTGGCCCTATATACCAAGGGTGGCAGGTTCAAACCCAGCCCCGGCCAAACTGCAACAAAAAAATAGCCAGGCGTTGTGATGGGTGCCTATAGTCCCAGCTAGTTGGGAGGCTGAGGCAAGAGAATTGCCTAAGTCCAGGAGCTGGAGGTTGCTGTGAGCTGTGATGCAACGGCACTCTACTGAGGGCAATAAACTGAGATTCTGTCTCTGAAAAAATAACGAAAAAACACTAATAATCAACATTAAAAACAGATCATTTGTATTGTAACTGTTTAAGTTTTTTTCAAGTTGAGTAGTAGGCACATACATATTCCCTTATATAGGCTCAAGAAACTAGAAGTTTTAGAATAGAAAAAGATCATAAACAGAGCTGTGTGGGATGAAAGTAGTAAAAATTATTAGTACTTTTCAAAACTTAGCACATTATTGGCTTTTATAACTGCATTATAAAGTTTGGGTCATCAAATTTATGAGTATATTTGAAGTGATAGTTTTCTTTTAAAAATCTTATCACTAAAATCCCAGTGATAGTTTAAGAATGAAATGCTAGAGGGAACTGACCTATTATTAATTAAAATTTATGTCAAGTTTAAAGACTTTATATCCGTTCTAGAAATCATTGTATGTATAGTTGTTAGAAATATGCTTAATCTAAAGGGTTTCCTGGAATGAGATTTATCTATTTATTTTCATGTTTTTTCCCCTTGGATAGGGAGGTTCATTTTCCATGAACATGAAGATTTTAGAAATTTGATTTTTTTACATATAACAAATCCTCAAATTTCTGGGTTCATGTGATCCTCCTGCCTTAGTCTCTTGAGTAGGTGGGATTCAGGAGCACACCACAACGCCTGGCTAATTTTTCTATTTTTTTGGTTGTAGAGAAAGGGTCTCACTGGGTTGCTCATGCTGGTCTTAAACTCCTGGTCTCAAGCAATCCTCCTGCCTTGGCCTGCCAAAGTACTAGGATTACAGGCACAAGCCATTGCACTCAGCTATATACCTTAATTTTATGAAAAGTATTAAAATGGGATTTTTCTGAACTGTTCTCTACAGTAGGCTTTTTAACTAAGTTGTAGCTAATATGCTGTGGAAAAGCCATTGGTAAAATAACTTTCTGTAAAAGCATTTGGTCATTAGCTTTCCTTTTGCTATTGGGGTTACATGCGTAATATTATTAGAATGTTAATCTATTAAAAACCACTCATTATTGAATATTTTTTTCTTTTACTCTAGAAACTAGTAGGACAGTCTAGCCTATTTCGGGTATGTTTGTGTATACTTGGTCTTCGAAGAAGTTGTTAGGACACACTAAAGTTTTTGTTTTGTGTTCCTGTTTTCGTTTGACAGGCAGTGAAGGAGGAAATGGCAGGTCCTAATCAACTCTGCATTCGCCGCTGGACTACCAAGCATGTAGCTGTGTGGCTGAAGGATGAAGGCTTCTTTGAATATGTAGACATTTTATGCAATAAGCACCGACTTGATGGAATCACATTGCTAACACTGACTGAATATGATCTTCGGTCTCCTCCTCTGGAAATTAAAGTCTTAGGAGACATTAAAAGGTTAATGCTCTCAGTCCGAAAATTGCAAAAAATACATATTGATGTCTTAGAAGAGATGGGCTACAACAGTGACAGTCCCATGAGTTCCATGACTCCTTTCATCAGTTCTCTTCAGAGTGCAGACTGGCTCTGTAATGGGGAGCTTTCACATGACTGTGACGGACCCATCACTGACTTGAATTCTGATCAATATCAGTACATGAATGGTAAAAACAAACATTCTATTCGAAGATTGGACCCAGAGTACTGGAAGACCATACTGAGTTGTATATATGTTTTTATAGTATTTGGATTTACATCTTTCATTATGGTTATAGTCCACGAGCGAGTGCCTGACATGCAGACCTATCCACCACTCCCAGATATATTCTTAGACAGGTAAGTTTTGCTTTTAGTTGCTAAATTTATAGAAGCTTGCTATAGTAACAGCAATGATAATATATTTATGATAATTATGTTGTTTGTTATTGTTGCGGTTAATGTATACATAATACTCTTTATTTGCTTTATCTGACGGCATAAAAAGATACGCTTTGAAATCACTTTTTTCACTTAGAGTAAATTAGAACTAAATCTACGTAAGTGAGAAAGGCCACTGCTTAATTTATTTTTCTATAGGTACAGCTCCTTGAGCACTTCAGATTTTAAAATTATATCCTAGAATGATGTCTGTAATAAATGGAATTTGGTTGCTTTTCTTTTCCTTTTTTTTTTTTTTTTTTTTTTTTTGAGACAGAATCTCAAGCTGTTGCCCTGGGTAGAGTGCTGTGGCATCACAGCTCGCAGCAACCTCAAACTCTTGGGCTTAAGCGATTCTTTTGCCTCAGCCTCCCAAGTAGCTGGGACTTACAGGCACCTGCCACAACCTCTGGCTATTTTTTAGTTGCAGTTGTCATGGTTGTTTGGCAGGTCCAGGCTGGATTCGAACCTGCCAGTTCCAGTATATATGGCTGGCACCTTAGCTGCTGAGCTGCAAGTGCTGAGTTGCTTTTATTTTCTTTTTTAAATAATGAACAGGGTTCTGCTTTTTCAAAAATGTGGTATTCTCTTATAAGACCAAATGAATTGGAATTACCACATATAGTACAAATGAATTCGATCATAGTATCCTGTTTTTAGAAATACTGAATACATAGAAAAATATATGTGTGGGGCGGTGCCTGTGGCTCAAAGGAGTAGGGCGCCAGCCCCATATGCCGGAGGTGGTGGGTTCAAACCCAGTCCCAGCCAAAAACTGCAAAAAAGAAAAAGAAAAAATAAAGTAAAAGAAAAATATACCGTATGTGTTATATATGAAAAATAAGAATAGAATAATACATACTTAACTATTCTTATATTTATGAACTTTTTAAAAATATACTTCTTCCTTATTGCTTTTATAAAACATTTTGCCTGTCTGAAAGTGCCTTGTAGAATGCAAGGTTGGACAATTGAGTTTGTGAAGTCATCCTAGCAAAAGTGCCCAGTACTTCATTGGTAAATATCATCACAGTCACCTTTGAAGTATTTCCCTTGGGAGCTACACACCCACACCAGCATCTAGTTCACCCTTCAAAGCAGTTTTGGAACTCTTTTCTGAAATGGTCATTAGAGCTGCTGTCACATGAGGTCTAACGATTAAGCTCATAAACTCGTCTTAAAAAAAGGGCTTTGAAGGTTGGACTAGGCGCTGGTGTTGGTGCATAGCTTCCTAAGGAGAGTACTTTGAAGGTGATCATAGTGATATTCAGCAATGAAGTATGTAGCTCTTTTTCTAGGATTAGTTCATGAACTTAATTATCTTACTTCGTATATATTTTAAAATGAAATTAATTTAAAGTGTCTACATTAAGATGGCAGAATAACATACTTTTGTTCCTTGTCAAATCCTGACTAAAGCTATAATAGATTTTTTGGTTTTGTTTTTTAAGTTGTAAGCTTACAAGATGGGGTCCCATACAAACTGGGAATGAATCCTGTTTATATGGGGGGATTTCTCAAAGCTCTGGATATTGGAGGTGAAGGGGTGATACTAAAATAAAGAGAATGGGTTGAAAGCTGTTCAAGAAGCTGTTAGATCCCTGTATCTCCTCTCCAATTCTATACAGTTTCCCCAGCTGTAAACAAAAAACTTTAAGGAAGGAAGGAAGGAAGCAAGCATGTGTACTTTAGGCAGATGAAACAGGTACAAAAGTCCTAAACTGGGAGTGTGCCTGAAATGTTCAAAGAACAAGTGAGAGATAGGGAGAGCAGTTGGAAATAAGGACCGAGAGGAGATAAGAAGCCAGAGTGTGTAGGAACTTAAGGACTCTTCTAAGGGCGTTAGCTTTCATTCTAAGTGAAAAGGGAAGCCATGGAAAGTATTGAAGAGTAGGGAGATCTAATTCATTTTTTAAAATGTTATTTTAGTTGTGTTGAGAATAGCCTGGGGATAGGGATTGGGAACCAGGGGTTATTTAAGAACTGAGCTGAGCACAGTGGCTCACACCTGTAAATCTAGCACTCTGGGAGGCCGAGGCGGGTGGGTTGCTTGAGCTCAGGAGATTGAGACCAGCCTGAGCAAAAGTGAGACCCCCATCTCTACTAAAATAGAAAAACTGAGGCAAGAGGATTGCTTGAGCCCAAGAATTGGAGGTTGCTGTGAACTATGATACCACAGCACTACCTAGGGCAACAGCTTGAGATTCTGTCTTAAAAAAAAAAAAAAAAGTTAATTGAATTCATCTAGACAAATAAAATGGTAGATTTGGTGAAAGCAGTAGTGGTAGAGATGGTGTGAAAGAAGTAAATTTTATTTATCTATTTTGAAAGTAGACTAAAAGGATTTGCTGATGAATTTGGATGTAAAAGATACGAGAAAAAGAAAAGCCAAAGATTATTCCAGGATTTTTACCCTGAGTATATGGAAGGATGCAGTTACCATTTAAAGAGATGGGAATATGGTGGAAGGGGCTGATTTGGAGAGAAAATTAAGGCTTTGGTTTTGGGCATGTCAGGTTTGAGATCTCTTAAACACCAAATCAGATATTAAGTAAGAGATGAAAATATGAGTGGATTTCAGACAGAGATAGAGATCTAGGCTAAAATTTGGGAGTTATCAGCATAAGGAAAGCCATGATGCTAGATAAGTTTCCTAGGGAGTAAATCCAGACAAGATTGAGCCCCCAACATGTTCTAACATTTGGAGGTCAGACAATGGGGAAACCAGTAATGAAGACCGAGACGGTTAGAGCAGACAGAGAGAATAGTATTCTGTAAACCAAGCAAATAAGTATTTTAAGAAGCCAGGAACAATTAGCTATGTCAAATGCTCTTAGAAGTCAAGATAAGGAGAATAGTCCCATATTGGTCATCAGTGACTGTGATAAGAATTAATAAGGGCAGAATGGGTTGTAATGGACTCAGGAGAGAAGGTGTATCTCCAGAAATGTGAAACTACATGAACACAGGGTTATTTGTTGTGACATTACTTACAATAATTATAAATATTGAAAATAATGTAAATGCTTATCCAAGGGAAACTGATTGACTATACTATAGTACATCTACACAATGGAATACTATTTAACCAAAAAGAATGAGGACAAATTCTATGAACTGATATAAAATGACTTGTAGGAAAAGCAGTAGCAATGAGCACTGTGAGCACACAGATCCTGCTTTCTAAATATCATTCCTCACTTAAAGGAAACAGACCAGAGCTCCTTAGAGAAATAACTGGTTTTCAGTTTGGGAAGTATGAGTCTGAATGACATTTTGTGCCATAAATCAAGGACATATACAAAATCAGTGGAAACATGTCAAAGGAACATAGGAGCTGGGTTGCAGAGGCACCCACTGATCAAATTAGGACAGTTGGAACAACAAAAAGAATAATGATGGCAATGGATTATAACAAACTGAGTAAGAAAAAGAAGCTGTGAATCCACAATAATAAACAAAAAATAGTGGAGTGAGAGAGGAAGGTCTCCAAGAGTAATACCAGCAAACAAATGTGGATGGCATGACTGTTTTACATCTTATGATGTATAATTGATTCGGGCAAGTCATGCTAAAATCTGTTAGGTGAAAGGCCATTTGGGAACAGCATATTCACATGATCTGAAAGTATTATCTCATGTATGACTTAATTACAGAAGGAATAAGGTACTTTACAAAGGCAAGAGCTGGCATGCATCATCTTAACCAAATGATTAAATGTAGTATCACAGTGAGACAAACTGACATGTGCATTAGGTTTGCTTTTCACAGCCTCACCTGTGTAATAATCTTGTTTAAAAAAAAAAAAAAAAAAATTAACTTAAATCTAATCATGAGGAAATGATCAGACAAAACCAGAATGTGGAACATTCTATGAGACAGTTGATCTAGACTCTCTAAAAATGTCAGTGTCATGACAGACAAAAGCCAGGGGGGATGGTAAAGGAAGTTGAAGAGATACAAAGAACAATGCATGAATTTTAACTGGATCCTATACCAACAGAAGAATTATTGGAAATAATCTAAACAACGTTTTGGGAAAGATGAAGAAAATTTCAATATCACTGCATATTAAATGATGGTATTAAATCAGTATTATGATTTCTTGGGTGTAATAGCATATTGGTTTATGAGGAAGATAGTCTTCTTTTTTTTTTTTTTGAGACAGAGTTTCACTATGTCACCTTTGGTAGAAGGCCATGGCATCCATCATAGCTCACAGCAACCTCTTACTCTTGGGCTCAAGCAATTCTCTTGCCTCAGCCTCCCAAGTAGCTGGGACTAGAGGTACCCGCTACAACACCTGACTATTTTTAGAGATGAGGTCTCACTCTGGCTCAGGCTGGTCTCAAACCTGTGAATTTAGGTGGTGTACCCACCTTGGCCTCCCAGAGTGCTAGGATTGCAGGCATGAGCCACAACACCCAGCCAGATATTCTTTTTTTTTGAGACAGATTTTCACTATCTTGCCTCTGGTAGAGTGACATGGTGTCATAGCTCTGAGCAACATCAAACTCTTGGGTTCAAGTGATCCTCTTGCCTCAGCCTCCCAAGTAGCTGGGCCTATAGGCTCCTGCCACAACACCCAGCTATTTTTTAGATACAGGGTCTCACTCTTGCTCAGGCTGGTCTTAAACTTGTGAACTCAAGTGATCCACCTGCCTGGGCCTCCCAGAGTGCTGGGATTACAGGTGTGAGCCACTGCACCCAGCCCTATGAGGAGGATATTCTTATTCTCAGAGACACATGTTGAAGTATTTAAAGAAGTATCATAATGTCTGTAACTTACCTTGGAGGGTAGGTTTCAGCCCTATCCTAAAAGAGTATGTGTGTATGTATGTTTGTATTATATACAAAAAACAAAATCAAGCAAATATAGCAAAATATTAATTATTATAAATAATTGATGGATTTAAGTGAAGAATATAAAATGCTAGTTCCTTTTTTTTGGAGACAGAGTTTCACTGTGTCACCCTTGGTAGAGTGCTGTGGTATTATAGCTCACAGCAACCTCAAATTCTTGGGCTCAAGTTATTCTTTCCCTTAGACTCCCAAGTAGCTGGGACTACAGGCGCCCACCAAAGTACCCAGCTATTTTTATTTTTTATTTTTTTGAGACAAGAGTCTTAAGTTGTCACCCTGGGTAGAGCACTGTGGCGTCACAGTTCACAGCAACCTCAAACTCTTGGGCTTAAGCAATTCTCTTGCTCAGCCTGCCAAGAAGCTGGGAGTACAGGCGCACACCACAATGTCTGGCTATTTTTGTTGTTGTTGTTTCAGTTGTCATTGTTGTTTTAGCTGGCCTGGGCTGGGTTTGAACCCACCATCCCCAGTGTGTGTGGTCAGCGCCCTAACCACTTAACTACAGGTGCCACCACCCAGCTATTTTTAAAGACGAGGTCTTGCTCTGGCTCCGGCTGGTCTTGAACCTGTGAGCTTGGGTGATCCACCTGCCTTGGCCTCCCAAAAATGCCTATTCTTTTTAACTTTTCTAGGTAGAATCATAATTGTTCAAAATAAAAGAATTGAGCAAAGAAATGTTAAAAGAAGGCTCAGTGCCCCTAGCACAGTGGTTACGGCTCCAGCCACATATACCAAGGCTGGCAGGTTCGAATGCGGCCTGGGCCAGCTAAAACAGCAATGACAACTGCAACAAAAAATAGCTGGGCACTGTGGCAGGCACCTGTAGTCCCAGCTACTTGGGAGGCTGAGGCAAGAGAAGCGCTTAAGCCCAAGAGTCTGAGGTTGGCTGTGAGCTGTGACTTCACAGGACTCTACTGAGGGCAACAAAGTGAGACTCTGTCTTGGAAAAAAAATGTTGAAAGAAAAAGGGAGAAGAGAAATTGGAGACAATTAAATCTTTCCTGTAGGGACAAGTTTTCCAATAAGGGCAGCAGAGAAATGAACTATAGCCTGGAAGAGTGTGGAAGGACGTCAGGATCAAGAAATTTTTTTTTTTTTTTTTTTTTATGGGCTGTATTATGGCATATTTGTGTGTTGATGACTCAATTGGGGGAGGAAAGAAAGAAAGAGATGGGGTCTAGAGTAGCTGGGAGAGGCTGACCTTAGGCACTTGGACTGTTTATCCATAACAAAAGGGAAGCTAAAAAATAAGAGACTGGGTAGAAGCTAGAAAGTGGCTGTCTGTCGTGATGGATCCTGAGGAAGTGCTCTCCAGATTGTTTTTATTTTCTCTGTGTACAGAGAGAGAATGGAGAGAAGGATAGAGGTTTGAGGCAAAAGGATAAGAGGTTTAAAACAGTCATCTAGTAGAGCAGGAGAGTGAACAGGCTGGTGTGAGGTAGTGGCAGCACTAGGGGCCTCCCTGAGGTTAGCAGTCTTGGCATTGTATGTTTTTACCAGCCTCTTTGAACAACAGATGGAGGCATGGAATAGATAGAGAACTAGATTTAAGCAGGGTTGAGTTTTGCTAGGTGTTGTGATGAAGGAAAAAGAGTGATTATAATGAGGGATCATGGACTAAGGCAGATAGGGAAGTAAGGATGCGAAGTGGGTGAAAGACAGTGAAAATGTGATAAGATCAATGGATTTTAGGTCTCAGAATTATTAAAGTTGGGGTACAAGAAGGAATAAGCTGGGATGATAAGATGTGTTGGTGAGTGTAGGATTCTTGAAATTGATATTATAAGGAATTATTTTGGTAATTACAAGGTCCAGGTTACTACCATGGGTTTGGATTGGTGTGGTAGGGTAAAGGACAATATCAACGAGAGGAAAAGTAAAAATAGAAGTTAGGGGGGCGGTGCCTGTGGTTCAGTGGGTAGGGCGCCGGCCCCAGTTCGATTCTGGCTCCAGCCAAAACTCCAACAACAAAAAAATAGCCGGGCATTAGTCCGAGCTACTCGGGAGGCTGAAACAAGAGAATCGCCTAAGCCCAAAAAGTTGGAGGTTGCTGTGACCTGTGACGCCATGGTACTCTACCAAGGGTGATAAAATGAGTCTCTGTCTCTTAAAAAAAAAAAAAAAGAAAAAGAAAAAAATAGAAGTGAGGGAAGGGTTCAGTGCCTGTAGCACAGTGGTTAGGGTGCTGGCCACATACACTGAGGCTGGTGGGTTTGAACCTGGCCCGGGTCTGCTAAACAACAATGACAACTGCAACAACAAAAAAAAATAGCTGGGTGTTGTGATGGGCGCCTATAGTCCCATCTACTTGGGAGGCTGAGGCAAGAGAATTGCTTAAGCCCAAGAGTTTGAGGTTGCTGTGAGCTGTGATGCCACAGCACTCTACCCAGGGTGACATAGTGAGACTCTGTCTCAAAAAAAAAGAAGTGAGTGGGAATACAATTACAGTAGAAGTATTAGAAAGAGAGACAATGAAGCTAAAATCTTTAAGAAATGAGAGAATGGTGGTTGAGATTCTGTGGAGTCTGTAACAGGGCTTAACAGGAGAAGGGGCTGGTGGAGGATAGTCTGGTAGAATAATGAGTGTTTTGTTTTAAAGTGTACAATTCAGTGGTATTTACAGAGTTGTGCAATCATCACATTGTTTTCATCTGGGCATTGTGTCCCTAAACTTCTTTGTCACTTCAGAAAAGACATTTGTACCATTAACAGTCACATACCCCATTCTCTCCTCCCTCCAGACCCTGGCAACCATTAGTCTACTTTGTTTCTGTGAATGTGTCTATTCTGCACATTTCATGTAAATGGGACCATATAATATGTGGCCTTTTTTATCTGGCTTCTTTCGCTTAGCATGTTTTCAAGGCATGTCCATATTGTAGCATACATCAGTATTACATTCCTTTTTATTATCAAATAATATTCTGTTGTGTGGATGTATCTATTCTGTTTATCCATTTCAAAGTTGATGGCTGTTTGTGTTATTTCCATGTTTTGGCTATTAATAATGCTGCTATGAATATGTACAAAGTTTTGTATAGACATATACTTTCAATATGCATTAAGGACTTGGAGACAAATTTTGCCTAACTACAGTGCCACTCACTATAAAAGTGTATGCTCTTAGCCATCTAACTTTATTCATAGGTGAATGGTAGCTGTCAGTGTCCTCCCACATCCCCTTCAGAGCTCTTTTCCATTGTCTTGTGCATAAAATACTCCCAACATCCAACAGAGGTGTCTTTTGTTGCAGGGCTGCTCTTGGCCTGTTGGAACACACTTTGCCTGCTTGAAAAGAAAGCCAAGGAAATTTACATCTCTCCAGTAGCAGCCCTTAACCGATAACCTATTCTCTTTCCCCTAATTAGAACTACATTTGGATCAGACCTATACTGTCCCAAATTCCCCTACGTCTGATCCAAAGTTATCCTTTCCTGAGTTCCCCCACAAGGCTTTCCTTGCTATCTCACCTTTGCTTTGCTTCCTTGTCTTCTGATTTCATACCCCACTATACTATGGGTTTTCTTTCTTTCTTTCTTTCTTTTTTTTTTTTTTTTTTTGTGACAGAGTCTCATGCTGTCACCCTGGGTAACCTTTGTGTCATAGCTAATAGCAACCTCAAACTCTTGGGCTCAAGCGATTCTCTTGCCTTAGCCTCCCGAATAGCTGGGACCATAGGTGTCTACCACAGCACCTGGCAATTTTTAGAGATTGGCATCTTGCTGTAGATCCATCCACCTTGACCTCACAGAATGCTGGGATTTCAGGCATGAGCTACACGCCTGGCCTACCCGGTTGGTTTTCTTCTGGAATATCTCATAAATCATTTTCATGCTGATCTTTAAGGGTCTGCTTGTGAAACTTATTCCAAGAGCTTTATAAACAGAAAATTAGAAGGAAATAGGAATGTTTCTAAAGGCAGGCCCCAACAACAATAAGTGATAGCTGGTAATTGTAATAGCAAAGGAGGAATAAGAAGCATCATAAGATGCAAACATAAATAATGGAAAAGCCACATCAATCTAGGTCCTGACGGCCCTTTATTTCTCAGTAGTCCCTAAGGTCTTTACTATGTACATTGTAATAATCACTGTTCATAGTGATGACTCTGAATTACCAAAGAAGATTAAAATCTATTCAGAAATAAAGGCACATACATATATAATGAATCTTTAAAAGGTTTGCATTAAAATAATTTGGGGGATTGGCTATGGATTTGACAGGTTCCTCAAACACTCCACTAAAATGACAATAAAAAGGGGAAGAAATTCTATAATCCCATGAAGACAAAAACAGTGAAATAGTAAGTTTGGTAAGTAGAAAGCTAAGTTCTTGTTGTAAGATTGGGGGTGGAGGGTGGCAGTGCCTACAAGGTGAGCTTATCTATACTGTAGAACTTCAGTAAAATCAACCATCAGTCAAGGCCAGGTACAGATCAGAGCTAAATATGGGAGAATTGGTTGAATATCTATTTAAGAACACTCAAAAGGCTGAACACAAGTTTTTCAAAAGAAGATAGACAAATGGCCAATAAACATACAAAAAAAATGTTCAACATCACTGTCTATCAGGGAAATGCAAATTAAAATCACAATGAGATACCACCTTACCCTAGTTAGAATGGCTTTTATTAAAAGGTCCCGAAAGAATAGATATTGGTGTGGATGCAGAGGGAAAGGAACACTTTTACACTATTTGTGGGACTGCAAATTAGTACAATCTGTATGCAAAACAGTATGGAGTTTCCTCAAAGAACTGAAAGACCTACCATTTGACCCAGCATGCCCACTATTGGGTATTTACCCAAAGGAACAGAAGTCATTTTATCAAAAAAGCACCTGTACACAAATGTTTATTGCAGCAAAATTCACAATTGCAAAGATGTGGAACCCAAGTGCCCATCAATTCATAAGTGGATTAACAACATAAGGTATATGTATACTGTGGAGTATTACTTATTGGGGAAGGATGAATTAAGTCCTTTTGCAACAATTTAGGTGGAACTGGAGACCACTGTCTTAAATGAAGTATCTAAAGAATGGAAAAACAAACACCATACTTCTTTTAAACTAGAACTAACTGATGAGAACACATGTGCACAGAGGTAAGTAAAACTCAGTGGAAATTAAGCGGGGGGGGGGGGGATAGGCAAAAACTTACCCTATGGGTACAATGTGCACTCTTTGGGTGATGGGCACGCTTATAGTCCTGACAGAAGCATAACAAAGTCAATACATGTAATTGAAAATGTTTGTACCCCCATAATGTTTTGAAATTAAAGGGGGGGGGGGAAGAAGCTTCTAGACCTCCTCTATTCCAATAGAAGTGCATTCTTCAGAGCACTTGAATGTGAGGTACTTTGGACTTTGGTTACACTGTGGACATCATGCCCAAATGAGAACAAAGTACCATATGCTTTCAAGAGATTAACTAAAAGTCTGTGTACTAATCTTTGAGACTTCAAGCTCTCTCTTATTTAAGTAGCTAGACTTCTTTCCCATCTCTACTCCCATCTGGCTCTGATCCTCCTAAAAGGGTAACAAGTTGTCTTAGAAAACAGGATATCCTTATCTAATCAACTAGATCTCTGCCTAATCAGTCTATAGTGAAACCCACAATTTGATAAATTGCACACAGAATGTCTAATTATCTTTTTCAGTACTTCACTATTAAATATGAATGGCCATTAAAGAATAACCAGACATTTAAGAAAAACAGACCAATACAAACAGAAAAAAGGAAAATGGAAAACACAAAGAGAACAACACTTAAAAAAAGAAACCCATTCATATTCTCAGACAGATAAGGGACATTGCACTCTATGAGACAGAAATGAAAAACTAAAAAAATTCTGAGAGAAAGCCTTTGGAAAATAAAGTAGAAATTTAAAATCTAGCAGCATAATTAGAACATAGCTTTGATGAAATTGCCTAGCATATAGAATAAAGAAATGAAAAACAGAGGAGAAAAGATAATAATCCAATTGGCCCAACAATTAACAAGTAGGATTTCCAGAAAGAATAACATAGAGAAGATTATCAGGCGTGCTTGCTCACACCTGTAAATCCTGTAATGGCTTGTGATTAAGAGTTCAGGACCAACCTGGGCAAAAGCAGGACCTCCCCCCTCCAATCTTTATAAAAAAAAAAAATTAAAAAATTAGCTGGGGATTGCATTAATGTACACAGCTATGATTTAGTAAAAAAGAAAAAGAAAAAAAAATTAGCTGGGGGAGTGGCCTTGGCATCAGAGCAGGGTGGGTGCTGCCTGGGGCAGGTCTCCTGGCGGGTCTTGGGCTCTGCGTGCTTTCACCCGCCTGGTCTCGCTCTCAGTACTGGGCACTGCAGTACATGGCATATACCCCCAGGCCATCAAGCTGAAGAAATGAAGGTCCTGGTTTGTCAGATCCAGTGTACTTAAAGAAGAGTTCAAGAGTATAGCTGCCATCCTTTCCTTAGCTATCAGAGGAAGGAGTCATTCCAAAATCAGACATATGGAAGCACAGGTTCATAGGCAAAGCCTTTGAAAGGAATAATGCTGTCAGCATGTCTGCATACTCCATGCTCTGTGAACGAATTGTCATAGCCAAGGAACTGATCACAAGAGCAGAATCACTCTCTAGAACAAGAAAAGGTGGCAGTAAGTCTGGGCATGGTGGTTCACACCTGTAATCCCAGCACTCTGGGAGGCCAAGGCGGGTGGTATGCCTGAGCTCACAAGTTCAAGACCAGCCTGAGCCAGAGCAAGACCTCATCTCTAAAAGAAATAGCCGGGCAGTGTGGCGGGTGCCTATAGTCCCAGCTATTTGGGAGGCTGAGGCAAGCGAATCACTTAAGCCCAGGAGTTTGAGATTGCTGTGAACTATGATGCTACAGCACTGTACCAAGGGCAATAAGTGAGACTATCTCAAAAAAAAAAAAAAAAGAAGGAAAGAAAGAAAAATAAAAAAAGAAAAAGAAAAGGTGGCATTGAAGGTGGTGCAAGGCTGTGCAGCAAACTGAAGGCAGAATTAAAATTCTTACAGAAAGTAGAAGCTGGGAAAGTCGCTATTAAGGGTTCCATTTACATACCTGAGAGCCATTGTGGACTCAACAGAAAACCTGGAAGAAGTTGTTAGTGTTCTTTACGTCTTTGCTTACACACATACCCTGGGAGAGAAGCAGACCCTTGTGGTGGATGTGGTTGCCAATTGTGGTCATACTTGGGTGAAAGCCATCAGCTGGAAGGCTGAAGCTCTGCATAGCATTTGGCTGGGTAGGGTCCAGTATGGTGACAAAAGCTTTATTGAGCAGGCTGAAGACTTCCTCCAGGCTAGTCACCAGCAGCCAGTGCAGTATAGCAGCCTTCACATCATCTTTGCATCTTGCAACAGTGTCTCTAGCCCCCTGGCAGAGAAACCAAAAGAAATGGGCATATCTGTGAGAGGAGACATAGTAGCAGTCAATTCTGTTAGATCACTCTGAAGAGCTCCAGCTCAGTGAGAGTGAATCAGATGAAGAGGGCTCTGAACTTCTGCCAGTGACCAGAGTAGACCGAGAAAATATGCTGGCAAAGTGTTGATGTGTGCAGAAGAGTAAATCTGGACATTACTACTATAATTATATATGTGTCATTTTATTTTAAAAGAAAGTGCTCACAGGACAAGCAGAGCAAGAGAGGAAGGAGCAGGCTCTACCTCAGCTGGAGGCATTTATGAAGGACAAGGAATTGTTTGCTTGTGAACCTGAGATTTTCAGTCTATGCTAGTCTATGCTGGTTCTCAACCTTCCTAATGCTGCAACCCTTTAATACAGTTCCTCCTGTGTGGTGACCCCCAACCATAAATTATTTTTGTTGCTACTTCATAACTGTAATTTTGCTACTGTTAAAAATCATAATGTAGGGCAGCTCCTGTGGCTCAAAGGAGTAGGGCACTGGCTCTATATACCAGAGGTGGTGGGTTCAAACCCGGCCACGGCCAAAAAAAAAAAAGAAAAACTGCAAAAAAAAAACCCCAAAAGAATTGAATTGTAAATATCTGATATGCAGAATGTATTTAGGCAGCCCCTGTGAAAGGGTTGTTTGACCCCCAAAAGGGTTGCGACCTGCAGGTTGAGAACTGCTGCCTTAGGAGGACCTGGGGAGAGAGGGCAGCTATGCTAATTAAGCAAATTAATGTGGTTCCAGACCAGCCTTCTGAGTGTGCCTTGAGACTAGGGGCCAGTTCAAAAATTAATAGCTGCTCATTAGCGATTTTTGGAACAGGAGAGACTCTGAAAGCCATCAGATGACTGCCAATAGTGGTTTTGTCAGAGCTGTAAAGAACCAGGGTGTTAAATTTAGTGTTTAGCCCAGAGCATTTACTCAGAGGCCCTAGCCACCCCCTTACCAAAAGATTACACAACTGGCAGTGAACACTAATGATATTTTTTAACTTTTGTCATGGGAATAAGCTATTTATACCAAAGGCTGGGTCTTCCTATCTAAACTGGTGAAAAAGGTCTATAATAAAAATAATATATATTTAAACCCAGCCCCGGCCAAAAACTGCAAAAATAAAATAACCTTATTAAAAATAATACTTAAGGGAGGGGTACTGGTGGGATTACACCTGCAGGGCATCTTACAAGGATATATGTGAAACTTAGTAAATGTGGAATGTAAATGTCTTGGTATGGTAACTGGAAAAATGCCAGGAAGGCTATGTTAACTACTGTGATGAAAATGTGTCAAATGGTCTGTGAAGCTAGTGTATGATGCTCCATGATCATATCAATGTACGCAGCTATGATTTAATAAAAAATAAATAAATAAATAAATAAATATGGTCTAAACAAATAAGTTGAAAGTTATAGACTATTGAATCTGATGAAAAAGCAAAACCTAACTATATGCTCTCTACCAAAAATATTCACTTGAAATAGAAAAAGTTAGGCTGAAAGTGGAGATGGAACATATATCACATAAATAGCAAACAAAGGAAAGCTGGAATACCTGTCTTATTTAATTTCAGACAAAGCAAATATCAGAATATGAACAATGTCAGAAATAAAAAGGAATTTTTTTTTGAAAAAAAAAAAATAATAATACTTAAGCCAGTAAAAATAAATAAATAGCTGGGCATGGTGGCACATGCCTATAGTCACTGCTATTTAGGAGGCTGAGGCAGGAAGATCCCTTGAGCCCAGGAGTTTGAGGTTGCAGTGAGCAATGATCACACCATTGCACTTTAGCTTAGGCAACAGAGCTTGGCCCTATCTTAAGAAAAAGGAGAGAGAGAGAGAAACACTGAGTGCCCAGTGCAAGAAATGAAAAATGACTCACACCAAGGCCTATGAAAGTGAAATTTCAGAACACTAGGTGGAGATAGTAGTTCCTAAAAGTTCCTTAAGGGACAACACAAGTAACATGCAATAACGGACATTCAAATACCATCAAACATCCACCAATGGTGGAACTAGAAGACAATGGAACAATCCCTTTAATATTCTGTGAGAACATAGCAAAAAAATATATATTTTTTTAATATATAGGAAAAAATATATATATAAATATATTAAAAAATTAAATATATAAAAAAGTATATATATACTGTGAGAAAATGGTGTCTAACCTACAATCTCAATCAACTATCAGTTCGATAGAAGACTAGACCAAGGATGTTTTTAAATTTGCAAGTCTCAGAAAATTTTCTTCCTTTACCTGACACCTATTAGAAATGCAAAATGTGGGTGGCGCCTGTGGCTCAGTGAGTAGGGTGCTGGCCCCATATACCAAGGGTGGTGGGTTCAAACCCAGCCCCGGCCGAACTGCAACAAAAAAATAGCCAGGTGTTGTGGCAGGCGCCTGTAGTCCCAGCTGCTCGGGAGGCTGAGGCAGGAGAATTGTGGAAGCCCAAGAGCTGGAGGTTGCTGTGAGTCCTGTGATGTCCTGACACTCTACAGAGGGTGGTAAAGTGAGACTCTGTCTCTACAAAAAAAATTAAAAAAAAAAAAAGGAAATGCCAAAATGTAAAAACAAACACAAATGATGTAAAAACAAACAAAAATGATGGAGGGTGCAGAACAACAACTGGCACTCTCTCTGTTGCTAGTAGAAATGTAAAATAATGTAACTACTTTGAAAACAGTTTAATAGTTTCTTTCTTTCTTTTTTTTTGAGACAGAGCCTTAAACTATCGCCCTAGGTAGAGTGCTATGGCATCACAGCTCACAGCAACCTCCAATTCCTAGGCTTAAGTGATTCTCTTGCCTCAGCCTCCCAAGTAGCTGGGACTACAGGTGTCCGCCACAACACCCGGCTATTTTTGGTTGTAGTTGTCATTGTTGTTTGGCAGGCCCAAGCTAGATTCAAACCCACCAGCTCTGGTATCTGTGGCTGGTGGCTTAGACACGTGAGCTAGAGGTGCTGTGCCGTTTTTGATAGTTTCTTAAAAAGTTCAACACACAACCTATTTATCCAAGAGAAGTGAAACATATTCATGCAAAGACCTATATATATATGGTCCTTATTCATGATCACCAAAAATTGGAAATAACCCCAAATAATCCATCAACCAATGAATGAATAAAGAAATTTGTGGGCTCAGCACCCATAGCACAGTGGTTACGGCACCAGCCACATACACCAAAGTTGGTGAGTTCAAACCCAGCCCAGGCCAGCTAAAACAGCAATAACAACTGCAACAAAAAATAGCCGGGTGTTGTGGCAGGCACCTGTAGTCCCAGCTACTTGGGAGGCTGAGGCAACATAATGAGACTCTGTCTCAAAAAGAAAAAAAAGAAAAGAAATTTGTGAGTAAAGAATTGTACATACTGCAGTGCTCTAATACAAAAATGTATTTTAAAAGCCACTCTGTGACCATTAAACACTGCTTCTATAAAAAAAGAATTGTACATGCAATAATATGGGTGACTCTCAAATGTATTAGGCTGACTGAAAGCAGCCAGATAAGTACTGTATAATTCCATTTATATTCCACTCTGGAAAAGGCAAACTTTTGTGGGACAGAAATCAAGGTTGGAGGTGAGGAAGGGGATTGACTACAAAGAGACATAAGGGAATTTACTAGGGTGATGAAAACATTCTATATCTTTATTGTGATAGTGTAATATTATGGAATGTCAGTACTCATTGAACTCTATCTCTAAAAGTGGTGAATTTTTCTGTACATAAATTAAACCTCAATAAATCAAATGTCAAAATAAGTTCTTCCTCCACCCTGTCTCAGAAAACAACTGAAGCAGCACCTGGCACAGTGGCTCATGCCTGTGATCCCAGCCCTCTGGGAGGTGGGTGGATTGCTTGAAGTCAGGAGTTTAAGATTAGCCTGAGTAAAAGCAAGACCTTGTATCTGCTTAAAAAAAAAAAAAGGAAAGAAAGAAAAAAAATTTCCTAGATGTTGTGGTGGGCACCTGTAGTCCCAGCTACTTGAGAAGCTGAGGCAGGAGGATCTGTGGAGCCCAAGAGTTTTGAGGTTGCTGTGAGCTGTGATGCCATAGCACTCTACCCAGGGGGACAAAGTAAGACTCTTTCTAAAAAAAAAAAAAAAAAAAAAAAAAAGAAAGGAAGGAAGGGAGAAAAAAGAAAAGAAAAGAAAACAACTGAAGGGTATTCACCATCAAAAACTAAGGTGTACACTGAGAAAGAGAAGGACAGTGAGATTCAGAAGACAGAGAATCCAACATAGAAAAGAAAAATTCCCAAGATGTGAGTTAACTTTATTCTAAGAAATAGCCATGCAGGAAGACTAGAAAATCAAACCATTCTAAACTAGAGAAGGGAGAAGGGTTCTAGGAGAGAGTTCCTCCAAGGAAAAATTGAAATTGATAGAATAGTTTTGGGATGAATTGGTGACAAGCACACAAAAAACAGAGCAAACTAAAAAAGAGGTATTTATTAGCTCTGGAGAATTATAAGAAATTGCATAAGAAAGGAATTTAATCATAGTTCTCACCCGACTCAGCAATGAGTGATATTTATAAACATATATCAGGTAAAAGCCAAAAATTATTGTAAACTAAATGGTAAAATGGGGAGGATTAAAGATGGCGGCCAAGTAACAGCTTCCCTGTAACTGGGCATGGTGAGCCTGGGGAGATAAGACTCCAGGCATCTCGGGTTGGTGGGATCCGCCTATAATCATCCCTTTGAGGATACAGGGAACCAGCAAGAGACTTCTGGACCCCAAGAGGAGGACAAAAACAATGGAAAACTGGCAAGTGGTTGCGTGTGTTTGATCGACCCGATCCTGCTGGCAACCATAAGTACAAGCAGCAGTGAGACTGCAAACAGGAAAGGCCTTACCTGTGAACTGTTTCGGTGTCTTTGGACTTGGCACTCAGTTGAACTGCTTTGGGGAGAGCTTGAGCAGGAGTGCAGAGAACTTTGGGCATTGTCTGGGGCCCCAGACTGAGCTGCTGAGCTGGGCTGCAGGGAGCTGAGGCCAGCAAGCTCCGCCCTCAGGGTCGCAGAGCAAGAATTGGGCAGGACCTAGTAACCTAGTGACTGAGCAGCCTAAAGGCGGAGACTGAGCTGCCTCACAGCCTTAACCTCTAGGGGCAGAGTCAGACTGTTTTGGCACCCTGGAGCCTTGGGCTGTTGCCTTGGGTAGAGTGGCATGGCATAACAGCTCATAGCAACCTCAACCTCAAACCTCCCTAAGAGTTGTGCCGTGACGCCTGACCTGCAACCTGCACCCACCAGGCCTCTGCATGCCCTGACCAGGAACTGCGGAAGCCGTGCAACCCTGCATCCTCCCTCCTGTGTCCTCCCAGCCGCCCCATGGGCTGCTTGTCTGGTCAGAGACTCTGGTAGCTGCATGCCCTCTGGAGCCCTCCCTGCCTCTGCGTAGAGCCCTTCTCCTGGCCAGAGACTCTTGGAGCCTTGGGCTCTCTGTGCCAAAGTCACTGGGCGAACCGTGTGCACCACCTCCCGCCCAGTTGCTGGATCCAGGTGTGTCACACGCCGGAGCTGCTTCCACAACCAGAGCTCCGTAGCTGGAGCAGCCCCACAGGAACTACACAGGGTCACTCCCTACAAAGATCCAGCAACAATAGAGTGATCCTGCTGGGGTCGAACCTTGGAGAGATACCTCCCCAACTCTGAGGATGGCCAGACGCAATGATGAAAAACAATCATGAGGCGAAATCAACAGAAACTCTGGCAATATGAATAATCAGAGTAGATCAACTCCCCCAAGGATCAATGGGGCAGACATAGCACAAGATCCCATGCACAAACAAATAGCTCAGATGTCAGAAATTGAATTCAGAATCTGGATAGCAAATAAGATTGAATTAGAACTCCAAGCAGTAACCCAAAAGATATCTCAAGAATTCAACAAATTCAAAGACCAAATGACCAAAGATTTTGACACATTGAGACAAGAAGTTGCAGCCCTCAAAGATCTGAGAAACACAGTAGAATCCCTCAGTAAC
>CAUYPK010039695.1:0-13952 GCA_963574355.1 Loris lydekkerianus | reverse complement strand
AATAAAGTGCAGAAAACTGTAGCTTAACAGGTAATCAAGCTAAATCACAAAGGTTAAAGTGCCATTAAATATTGTGGGTTAAATAGTTCAGTGGAATACAGTTCAGTTCAGCCGCCTACCTCTTCAGCTCAGCCGCGACTTGTGGACTGAGCTGAAGCCCTGCCCCCTCAAGCAGACGGCAGAAGACGACTGGAGACTATGTGCATTTGATTAGGTGTGTGTGCAGGGAATCAAATAACCTGTATGACCCGAGTATAAGCCGAGTTCTGGTTTTTCGGCACAAATTTTGTGCCGAAAAAACTCGGCTTATACTCAAGTATATAGGTACATACTTGACCTAGGTAAAAGATTTATTTTTAATAAAAATTATGATCTAAATTAGATGTATTGCAGTAGTTTTGATTCAAGAAGTGATTTTCCAGTTGCCATCATAGAAATATTATCTGAGACACCTGCATTATCAAATCATAGTTTCTTCTTTTTCAAGATGGGTTAAAAGAATAAACACATTACTGGTGGGAGTGTGAGAACAGACAACCTTCCAGCAAGACAGCTCCTCTGATTGTTGTCTGTGCTCTTTTAACTGCCACAGACAGCAGTTGCTTAGCTATTGAAACAGCAATTTAAGGGAGATTTAGAAATGGCAACGTCCCCACGCACCATGCTAAAAACAAAAGTGCTAAAGATGAGGATGTCTCTGGGCAAAATGTAAACATTTCTTCTTTTGAGTTAAATTTTATTCTAGAACCTTCAATTCATACCTGTTAATAAAGAACATGGCAATGCAGAAAATGTGTCTCCTGCATACAGACCCTATGATGGCATTTGAGAGTGGGTAGCTCATTAATATGACCCTGAGGTAGGAAAGCATGTTGAAGTGTTTAAGAAGATTTTTAGATTTGAAATTATCTAAGATTCAATTTGTTCTCCCGGAGACCACTAAAGCCTCCCCTGCCCTACACGGCGCTGCGCTCTGCCTCGTAATTAAAGGAGGAAACACTGGCAGTGCAAAGACGAGGGTGCAGGCTTACCGGAAAAATAAAAGGTAAAAACCTTTATTCCATAACTTCACATCATGTCTGGGGAAGTCAGCAATTCTGCTTATTAGAAGTGAACACAGAAGTACTCTCTCCATGTGGCCCCATGTATCTCGTACACCTGTTGTGAGATTTATTCCTCATCAACTTAAGTGTAGTCTCCTTAAGGACAGGCCCGCCTGTTAACCGCTCCTAAGTCCCTAAGCCCCACGGACACCTACAGGGCCTAGTGTGTGTGCAGAGGTCCTCAAACTTTTTAAACAAGGGACCAGTTCACTGTCCCTCAGACTGTTGGAGGGCTGGACTATAGTTTAAAAAAAAAAAAAAAAAAAAAAAAAAAAACTATGAACAAATTCCTATGCACACCGCACATATCTTATTTTGAAGTAAAAAAAACAAAAAACAAAACGGGAGCAAATACAATCATGCAGCCTCATGAGTTTGAGGACCCCCAGCTTAGGGTCTTTAATTTCATGGATGTGAAGACTTTGTTAAATTAATCAGAGAGGCTTGTTGAGCAGGAAACTCCTGATCGCACACAAGAGTGTAGCAGATAGTGCCAAATTCTGAACACACTATGATTTCTCTTGTGCATACATGCCTACAAGAAAGTTTAACTCATATGTTAAGCAAAGTAAGATTGGTTAATAGTAACAAGTAAGATAAAGCAAAACAATTATAACAAAATGCTGTACACAATTTCACAAATAGAAGATTTGTTCTTACCATAGACCTTAGCAACCTCAGTATATAGTTTTCTTTTTTTTTTTTTTTTTCTTAAGTCACTAAGTTTCAGCTTTTCACTTAAAGGAAGCACTTCAAGGCCTCTCTTTGGCCTATCCAAATTCCCAGCATCACGGCTCTGGCACATTAGGGCCATTTCTAAGTAAAATGTTTACTTGAACACAAACATTGAGATGCTTGGATGGTGACTGAGGGGTGGGGAGCGTCCATTGCACGGATTCACGGGACTGAGGGACGGTTCACATCCTGAGAGGAACAATGTGAGATTGTATCATGCTACTGAGAATGGCCGGCAATTTAAAAACTCGGGAAACCAAGGAAAAGAAACCACCCATCTGAGGGTATTACGGTAGTGTGGTAGCAAGAGGGCTGAGGTGGCAGAGGAAGATTGTGTTGATAATCTGTTTTTTTGTTTTTAATAACAACCAATCCTGTTTATTGTGTGAGGACACTCTGGCAATGAGAAAACAGAAGTAAAAGTCTTTCACTGTCTAAAACAAGGTAATGGAGAGGGAAGAAGGTGGATTTTATGTCACTCACTCGTTGAAAAGCCAAAAATTCCCCATGGAAGGGTGGATTCTCTGGGTCTCAGGCTCTACACCTGCCGCCGTCTCTGTCCCTCGGGGTGTGGTCTTGGTCCCTTAGCTGTTTCTCCCCTTTCCTCCCCAGGCTCTCCCAGGAGATTCTTTTGTCTTTAATGATCTACACCGACCGACCCTCATCCCTCCTCACTAGGACACAAGTTCTAGCTTCCTTGCATTGCTGACGGGCTTTGTTGCTCTTGCTTTTGTGTTTTCCTCCACAGCAATCTGGTAACTTTATTTATGTAAATAAATACTGTGGAGTCATTAAATTATGACTCTGAACAAGCAGAGATCAGCTCTGTCTTGTCCCTTCTTGCCTTCCCCCACACCTGGCATATGATAAGGGTTGGACCTCTGTGTGTGTGTCTAACAGAGGGAACAGAGCATGATTAGACCACGGGGTAAAAAGGACCAGGCTGGAGATGTGTTCAGGGCACAGGGGGAAGGCATTTTCACTGGCTTAGGAGATCATGAAAGGTTTTCCGCAGGACTGGATATTGCACCTGAGACTTTAAGCATCAGTGCGTCTTCCTTGGCCAGAGAGTAGTTTAAGAAATTTTACTGTCAGAATCACACGGCCTGGTTTTCACTTTACTATGTTACATTTGCAAGCAATCTGCTTAAGCATCAGTTTCTTTTTCTACAAAGTGGAGATAAATATACTTCCTACATTGAGTTGCTATGAATAATATCTATATGTAGGTGCAAGTAATGAACTTATCAGAATGCTGTCACATTATAAAAGCTAAATAGTGGAGTATGAGGGTGATTCAGGCGAAGGAGTCAGCATGAACAAAGGGCTTAAAGCATGAAACAGTGGTTTATAAATTGCATGACCTTGGACGAGCACTAAACATAATACTTCAGAGAAAAAAAGGAAACAGGGAATTGGTAGGAATAGCTTGCTAGCTACTCTTTAATTCTCATTTTTCCTTTGGGTTTTTGTATTTCATTTTGTATGCAATCATACTCCACAATAGTATTAAGGGATTAGGCCATCCATAACTCCTAGCTTGTACAAAAATATAAAATTTTTCATAAATACAGGGTTACGTGGCCAATAGAAAGGAAAGTTGTGAATTAGACATCAAGAATCATCAAGAATTGCTTGATATGACATGAATTGAAGCCTCTTAGGTTTTTAATATTCAAGTGTATTAAATTCATCTGCACACATGAAGTATTCTGAATCAGAGACAAATGTCTTATTATTTTAAATAAATGTCCCAGGACTTAATCCTTATCTCATACCATGAGGACTGAAGGCAAATTTTCCAGTATATCTGGACACTGCATAGACAAGGGGTTAAAAACATTAGTTTCTCTGTTTATAAAGGGAATAAGGCAGCTGACCCCCACTGCGCTTAGAGTCTCCTTGGAAATGTAATGTATTTGAGTTCTAAGTCTAACCTTTTCCAGTATAAATAGTCTCTCCAGGAGCTAAATAATCCCACATATCTGGATATTTCCAGCCTAGTACATTTTTGAATTCCCAGGTTTCATTCTTCCTTGCAATACCCAGGAAGAGGCTGCTCTCCTTTTCCCAATACTCAGGACCTTCCTGGTGACCTAGTCTGGCCATGACCATCTGTCTGTTTCTTATTGAAAAGAGAAGTTTTATCACCCATTGGATCAGAGGAACTGGAAACATGACTGCAGACCTAATCCTGATGGTATGTGAAGAGAAAATTGATTCTAGGGTAAATAAAAGCAAACATGCGCTGTTCTGTGCTGTGGGCATCTCTGCGTCTTAGAAGAGCTGAACCTCTCGCCTGAGCTCCAAGAATCCACAGTGGACCCCGAGACGCTTTAACTAGCTAGTGACTTAGAATCCATGCCCTTAATCCGAATAATCTTTAAGTTGATGAAAGTTACTGAATTTTCAAGTACTTAAATTTAATTATGAAATTAAATTCCTTGCTGAGAGTCAGGTCCTTTTTAATTACAATTATAGAATATCCCAGCAAAAATGACAAAATTATTGTGACAAAATTTGTCAACTTATTAGGATTTGTTTCAATGTTATATATCAAAAAGGGAATAAATATATTATTTATAAAATGTTCATGGATGCTTACTAACTATACAATGGTATACGTTTAAAATAATATACACAAAAAACTTATCATTAGGCTTGAAATTAATTTTTATTGACATAAATATAAAAGTATCTAAACTATGTAAAGTATATAATTATGTAGAACATCTTCACTCTCCCAGAAGTAAGAAAAAAGTGTTAGTTATATTTAGAACACATGTATTTTGGTCTTATGACAAAGACTTGTTTTTATTATTGAATATACAAGAACCCTTTCATACCTCCAGGTTTTAGTTGTGTGTTCTGTGTCTGTATAGAAGCCATGCACATGCTGTCTTGTGAGTTTGCCTGATCAATGTAGTAAAATTAAAAACTCCTTGTAATCTTTCTGTGCTATTTTGTTTACTTGAAAGAAAGAATCTTACTGAATGTGCAAGCTGCCTTCTTCTAACTCTGTTACATGCAGTACAATATGATGGGTCACAGTGGTGTCATGGTAAACAGATGCACATGCACTTTCCCACACTGTGGCTTGTATGTCCCCTCAGAAACTTACCTGGAAATGTCATTGCCATTGTGATGGTGTTAGGAAGTGAGATGTTTAAATGGCAGTAAGTCACGAGGGCAGATGTCTCATGATTAGACTAATGCTGTCTGCCCTGGCATAGTCTCCTGATAAAAGGGGAATTGGGCCCCTGTTTTCTCCCTGTATGATGCACTCTTGCCACTGATCTGGTTACAACACAGCAACAAGGCCATCACTGGATGCTAAGAGCTGCTGGAGCTGTGTGCTTGGACTCTCCAGCCTCTAGCATCGTGAGCCAAATACACTTATTTTCTGTATAAATTACCCCATCTGTGGTATTCTGTAATAGCTGCATAAAATAGTCCAAGACACCCCCTCTTCACCATGAAATTACAGCTCCTTTGAATGAGATATGTATTTGGGTTAATTAAAAGAGAGCACATCATATCAACTGATTTTCTCTGCAGTGAAATAGATTGGCTATGACCTATTAAGGTGAGGGTAAGTAAAAGCAAAGATATACCAAGTGACATCAAACAGAAAGAAAGCAGAGATTGCAAAGCTGATACCTGATAAGATACATTTCAGAGCAAAAATAGGTAAATAAACAGAACAGAAAGTTTATTTTATTCTGCTTGCACCGAGTTTTTATTCTTCTACTATATCTTTGTACTCTGAGAATGTAGCTTATTTCATACTGTGTCCATTATAGCCATGGTTTAATTGTGATATGATGTATGTGACCATCACTTGTCACCCTCGGTAGAGTGCCATGGTGTCATAGCTCACAGCAACCTCAAACTCTTGGACTCAAGTGATTTTCTTGCCTCAGCCTCCCAAGTAGCTGGGATTACAGGTGCTGCCACAGCGCCCAGCTATTTTTAGAGACGGGGTCTAAATCTGCCTCAGACTGGTCAACTTGTGAGCTCAGTCCATCTGTGAGCTCGGGCAATCCACCTGCCTTGGCCTCCCAGAGTGCTAGGATTACAGGTGTGAGCCACCATGCTTGGCCACCACCACTTCTTATATCACTGTCTGTCTTGTCATTTTGGTTATTTAGAGCTTTTTTCTCTAGTATCTTCCTCAAGAGGTGCTCACAGGAATATCTTACATTGACAGAACTCTGGCCTTTATATTTTAATTTCTTACCTATTTTATTTTCTTAAGTATCTTAAATATTTTCCTCCACTTTCTTTTGACACAAAGCAGACAGTCTTCTTTTCTTTGTCTTATAATTTCCCTACTCAATTTTTGTTTGGGAGATGAAAATAATTTTTTACAATTTTTCTTTAGAGTCTAGTATTTTTACTAGTTTTGTGTTTGTCACTTATTTGAACTTGATTTTTTCCGGGTTTAATGTGTATTAATTACATATGACATTTCAAATTTTATTTTATAATTTATAGAATATTTTCTGGATTGATAGACTGTGTGTGTGATCCCTGCCATTGTTAGCTGTTAAAATCGTAAATATTATTTAGATTGCTATGTTCTTGCTAACTTTCTGCTCACATCACCTGGCAAGTGTTTTCCAGAGCTGCATAATTATACAAAGAGTGTTTCATTTTCTAAAAGATACTTCTATTTATAACCCAGTTTCTACATAACTAGGGAGTGATCATCTTGATCTACACATCAAAGATGACTTTGAATGGTTTCCATGAGAAAAGGCAAACATATCCGCATGAAGTCTTGGCATTTATAGTCATCTGGAAAGAGCTAAGACTTAGAAGCAATGAAAAATATCTTCTAAAGCTGTCTGTGGTGTTCATAGCCCTTTGTTGAGTTTAATCAGGCTTAAAGTTCACGAGATAAAGAAAACCACAAGTCTTTCCTTATTGTTACGTATCTGAAAGGGCATGTAGATTTAAGTTTCTTTTGAAACCTGCATATCATTTTCTAAAGCAAAAATGACAGTATTTCATATTAGGAAGGGAGCCAGATATTTATACTTCTCTCTCATTTTTTAAACTTCTAAATATTAAATGGACTGTGTGTCTGTCTCTTTTTACATGAACAAAATAACCTTTCTGTAAAAATGTATTGATTATTCCAGGAAAAGATAGTCAGGTGGTTTTGATTCCTTTCCCCACGTAATTTGATGGAAGTTACTACTCTGGGCAAACAAATGAGTTTGGCATCAGATCTGACCACGCTGTGTTCAAACTCAGGACCACATTGGGTGGGTTTTTTGCTTAGAGTACAAGCTTCATTTATTCATTCAGGAGAAATTGAATGCACCTTGTTAATAAGATTTCAAAAAGCTACAAAAGTGATAGGGGACATTTAGGGCTGGAACAAGAATACCACATCTTAGTGGTGGCATTACTATGCAGCTACTTCAAAGAAAATTGGCTTTTGGGAGAGGAAGTGGGCATTTGATGCAAATATAGACCTAATTTAGTTTTAACTAATTATCTTCCCAGAGTTTTAAGTCCTTAAGAGCAAAGAATTTTACTACTTCATGTCTTAGTCAAATGTTTTTTAATGCAACCGTGAATTTATTCATTGTCCACAAATCCCACTGGCAATATCCAACTAATATTGAATTAGGACCATTAACTGGAAAACCGTACCTGTTTTAACATCTGCCATATTGATAGTGAAAGTGATAACTCGGTGTGCAAAAATAGTCAAACTGGCCATTACGTTCATTAATACTAATTAAGCCTCCATCTGTATAAGTGCACATCCACTGGCACTAGCATTTACTTGTGAGATTCTGGCACATCTAAACTTGTAGTTTAAAATGAATGTCGTTATTGAAATCAGTCACCTTGGAAAGGAATTTACGCACACCAGGGATTCTGCAATTGCTTGAAATATGTTTTGTTTTGTTTTGATCTCAAACTTGTTACCCAGCTAATTCTCTAGTTCTATTAGATAAAATAGCTTATGAATTGTTTGGAGTATTGTAAAATTTCAGTTTCAAAGGATGAAGATTTTACACTGCTAAGGAAAATTACTGAAATTCTGAAAGCAGTTCTAAGAGTCGGGTTTCCAGAATCTCAAGCAAAGACAATTGTAATTAACAAGTAGATGTTCTCTGACAGTGAGTCCCATGAGGCTGTTAAGGGCTTTTAGATGAGATTTACCATACTAGTTCAATCATTAGCATGATGAGATAAAGGTAAGATCTGCAATCTCGTCTAAAATGCACGCTCCCCAGATATAAAGAATTTGTGTGTGCAAATATATTATGTATAATTGAATTGTGAAATGTCATGCCGAAATAGAGCAATTAATTTATTAGACACATGAGGAAACTAATGTCCAGAAAGTTTTATTTCAAGATCACACAGCAACTTAAGGCCAGAGCCAAAATTATGTCCTGATTCTGTCTAATTGTTTGTTACCCTAGGTCATGATTCTTTCTGAGAAATATTAGGAGCCTTCTTATGAATTTAAAATGACTGCTTTTAAGTTTTGCTTTTGAACATTTATTTCTCTGACTTTGTCATAGGCTGCTAAGGTTTGTGTGCCATCTGCGTTCTCCATCGCCCCACGCACCAAACATAGCTCAGGGTCTGTGGCTGCAGCCCAGCCTGGGTAATTGGACACCTCTGTCAGCATTCATTAGGAGGGACTCTGGGCACCATACTGAGCCAGTTTAGGAAAGGTTATGTTCCATTGTCAACAGCAATATGTGTGCTGATTAACCTCCAGCTTCACATTTTAAATGCAGAGCCTAAGTACTTTTATAATCATGCTTTGATGGGGTGTGTGGCATTTGACAGAAAGCAAAATTAACCTTTTATTAATAGGGGACTTTGAAGTGGCCACATTGAGTAGGTTTTGTGCCTCAAGTACAGATAACCTTTTCTCCATAAGTGCCTTATTCATAAAATGTATCTTTTTTTCATGTACATAATGTGACTGGAAGACAAATGATTTTGGCCCATGAACCTTGAGACTCTGGAAATGTATTTCAGAATCTTAAAACATTGTCACCTACAACTGGGTCAATTACCTACAAATAAATATTTCTAATAGATTCTACCAAGAAAAGAAAAATTTTTAAAGTAGGAAATTATGCATCTTGAGAATATTCTCAAAAAGTATTTTTCAGAAAATACATGGAGACATACTTTGTATGGTTTTTGACTCACCCTGGAGTAATATGAAATATGTATTCAATTAAGTAAGTTGCTAGGGTAACCAAGTCCCTTTGTACTGAATTTCTGTAGTTCAGGTATTTGAAATTTGTGCATTATCTGTTGTCCTGGGATCACTATAGATTGCTTATTATCCCCACTAATGGAGAGGACTAGAAGACTTATTCTCCATGATTATAGTAAATAAAGGTAACACACATGTGATTTTGGGATGTTTTTCATAAAGCACATTTCTCTATGTTCTTCAAATAGATGTTAATGTAGCTGTGTGATAAGGGACAAGTTACTTTAGTTCACTCTGGGTTTCGCTGTGAGTTCAGTGTTCCTATCTTGAAAATTGAATGCAGTAAAGGATATTAGCATGAATATAATCTTCAAGTGATATTGTAAAAACATAGGCCAACAAACACTCTATTTCTACCTATCCTTTCTGATTAATTTCTCCTGAGTCCTGTTTCCCAAAAAGATGAATGTTTTGCAGTCGTCTCAAAATAATACAAATCAATCACCTAACCTAGTTACAGGTTATTTTTCTAATAATCTTCATTAACATTATTTTTTATTTGCAAAAATATGGAAAATTAAATAATATAAAATGTTAAATTTAATATGAAACATCTAAAAATTCTAGATAAAACATAACATCGCTTTGTGTTCATGACAGAATTCAAAGATACGTGAGGTGCGTACCAGGGAGAAGCTGGTACTGAAGAAAGTGTGGTGGAGTCTTCTGTGCACTAAGCAGAGGTGTGGGCTGGGAAATCTCAAGCACATATAAAGTCACAGAAAACAGCAAAATAAACCACCACATTCCATCTACATGACAAAATATGCTTTGGATACACCTTTTCTCGACTCCTAACACTTTTTCTTGGACTATTTTAAAGCAATAACCAGCCATCATATAATCTCATCAGAAAAACTTTCCATTAGGCATATGGAAAATATAAGGGCATTTAAAATTAAATAGTTAACTATTTTAAATTGCACATGAACTTTACAGACACTCTCTATAATGAAATATAATTATCTTACCAGAAATTAATAATATCCAGTCAGGTTTCAAGTTTAAAGAGTTCAAATTTTAACAGTGACATGTAGTAGGAAGATGGTTTACATTCAAGGATTGAAAGAATTAATGTTGTCAAATGCCCATACTGCCCAAAGCAATTAACAGATTCAGTGCAATTTTCTTTTTATTTTCTTTTCTTTTCTTTTTTTTTTTTTTTTGTTTGTTTTTTGCAGTTTTTGGCCGGGGCTGGGTTTGAACCCACCACCTCTGGCATATGGGGCTGGCACCTTACTCCTTTGAGCAACAGGGCCACCCTCAATGCAATTTTCATCAAAAGTCCATTGTTTGCCATTGAACTGCAAACTTAAAAATGGAAAAGGTGATAAATTCTGTTTGTATATTTTACCTTAGTACAAAATAAATTTACAAAAAGTCCATTGTCATTCTGCACAAAATAGAACACCCTGGGGAAAAGACAGTCTCTCCAATAAGTGCTATTGGGAAAGTTGGCAGCTCACAAGCAAAAGAATGAATCTGGACACAGACCTAACTCCACAAAAAGGAATCAACTAAAATGAATTAAAGTTTCAAATGTAAGACTGAAACTATAAAACTACTCAGAGGAAAAGCTCCATTGTTTCGGGCAATGGTTTCTTGGATGTGACTCCCAAAGCTTAGGAAACAAAAGCAAGAATAGACAGTTTTGCATCAAACCAAAAAGCTTTTGCACAGCAAAGGGCCAATTAACAAGATAAAAAGAAAAACACAGGTTGAGAGAAAAATAAGTTGCAAATTGTCCATAGCAGAAGGGTTAATATCCAAAATATATAAGGAATTCTGCTCCATAATAAGAGAACAAGTAACTTTTTTTTTTTTTTTTTAAAAGGGGCAAATGACCTAAAAAGCCGTCTCCCAAAAGACATAAAAAGAACCAATACATTTTTTAAAATGCTAAACATTAAAACCACAAGGAGGCCTGGCCTGGTGTCTCACACCTGTAATCCTAGCACTTAGGGAGGCTAAGGCACGTACATTTCCTGAGCTCAGGACTTTGCCTGAGCAAGAATAAGACCCTGTCTCTAAAAATAACTGGGTGTCCTGGCAGGCACCTGTAGTCTTAGCTACTTGAGAGGGTGAGGCAAGAGAATCATTTGAGCCTGAGATTTCGAGGTTGCTGTGAGCTGTGACAGCACAGCACTCTACTCAGGGTGACAGAGTGAGATACTGTCTCTAAAAATAAAAAAAATAAGAAAAAGTAAAAAATAAAATAAAATCACAAGGAGTCATCACCTCCCATCTGTTAGAATAACTGTTATCCAAGAGATGAAAGATAGGTATTGGCAAAAATATGGAGAATTTTTTGTGTGCACAATATTGGTGGGAATATAAATTGGTATAGTTATTATATTTTATTTATTATTTTCATTCTAGAAAATAGACTAAAGATCCCTTCAAAATCTAAATGCCTAATTACCTCATGAGCCAGCACTCTTACATCTGGGTACATATCCAAAGGAATTAAAATCAGCACATCAAAGAAACACCTGCACTGTCATGTGCACTGCAGCGTCGTTTGACCATTCGTGCTCGCCAAGTGCCCCTCAAAGGAGAGGTGAAATGAAGTCGGGTTATAGACACAGTAGAATACAACTCAGCCTTAAAAATCAGGGGAATCTCGTCATTTGCAATATTGCGGATAAATCTAAAAGATGTTGTGCTCAGTGAAATAAGCGTGGCACAGAAAGGCAGGCCCAC
The DNA here is from genome assembly GCA_963574355.1 of Loris lydekkerianus. NCBI lineage: Eukaryota > Metazoa > Chordata > Mammalia > Primates > Lorisidae > Loris > Loris lydekkerianus. Next base: position 2,141 of record CAUYPK010039695.1, on the reverse strand, counting down.
GTGCTCTCCCAGATGCACACATATGCGGAATCTACAAAATCCAAACTTATACAAGTGGAGAATAGAAGGGTGGTTACCAGAGGCGGGTGGGGGAGGAGGGAGGATGGGAAAAGAGGAGGCTTTAGCTAAAGGATGCAAAGTTTCAGTGAGACAAGAGTCATAAATACCACTCGGTGAACACAGTTAATAATGTAATTGATGTTTCAAAACTGTTGAGTAGATTTAAAATGTTCTTACCACCATGAAATGCGGGTTAATAATGACACAATGTACTATATACATATATCATGAGATGGTATCTGTGTCCCATCAATATATGTAATTATTATTCAAAGATATGAAAGTGGGATGTAACCAAATGTTGTGGAGTATGATATTAAATGGGAAAGACCATACGTGAACTTAAAATTTTCATCTTGTGTACAGTGTAGTAATGTGATGTTTTGGTTATAAAGACCTTTTCATTCCATTTTATTTTTAGTGGTGTAACTAGATATTTTAAAAATAGACTACCAACATATTTTTATTTAAATAGAAACAGCATTGATGTTGAGATTTTTAGTCTTATTTTTACACAAATAGTTTCCTACAGATCCTTTGAGGTTAAATATTTGTGTTAAAGTAGAAACAGCATTACTGTTGAGATTTTTAGTCTTGTGTTTACACAAATAGTTTCCTACAGATCCTTCGAGGTTAAATACTACTTTTTCCAAATCCAAATAAGCTTCTAGATGTTTCACATCTCACATCATTAAAAAAATAATTTTGGAACAAATGTCCTACAGAACTCTGCATGCAAAATAGAATAGGAGAAATGGAAAAATAAAAATATTGTAACTCTTATATTTTTGTTGTGCTTAGGTATTTCTTTTAGTGGTATGCCATTTCTGTCCTTGTTCATGCTCATTTAATCTGTATTGATCCAGTGACATTTAATCCACACCCATTGATTAAATTACATGGAAACTATTCATAGGACTGCATACATCTACCATTGTCATGTACTTTCTACATAAATGATGCTCAGTGGAAATCTAGTTTATATTTTTTTAGTCTTTCCCTTTTTTTCTCCCAGAATAGGGACCATATTCTTCACTTTCAGGCTGGACCTCAGATTTATGCACAATATATTTTAGTATTTTATGGTATAACCCACATGTTTAATTATTTATTCCACCCTACCTGTATGATCTTTTCATATTGCAAAGGCATTTCTTCCTTCACTTCATTATAAAGTAAAATAAAATCTATTATTTGATACAAGTTCAGACAATTAAGTTTGTGAACTCATTCTAGAAAAAATGCTACCTACCTCACTGATGAATATCTCTATGGTCACTTTTGAATTACTCCCCTGGGAAACTTATGTGCCGACACCAGTATCTAGTCTGCTCTTCAAAGCAATTTTGCAACCCTTTCTGGAAGGGCCATCAGAGCTGTCACATGTTACCCTTCATGTCCTGACTGTCATCAAAAGGTCTTCCTTTCAATATTACCTTTATGTTCACATGAAGAAAAAAGTCATTGGGGCCCAAATCAGGTGAATAGGGAGTATTCCAATACAATTATTTGTTCACTGACTAAAACCTCTCTCATTGATCATTGGTGAGATCTTTTGGTACCATTTTTGTACACACTTTTCTCATGCCAAGATTTTCAGTTAAGATTTTCAACTGTGTCTCTCAATGTTTACTTGCTCTGCTGTGCTTCTCATGGTCAGCCCATGATTCTCATGCACAATTTGAGGACTTTTTGCAATGTTTTCTTCTGTTCTGCTCATTACTCACCTCTGTGACCTCTCTTCATCAGGGATGCTTTCTCTCCTCTCAGGAAAATGTTTTTTTTTTTTTTGTTTGTTTGTTTTGTTTTGTTTTTATTGTTGGGGATTCATTGAGGGTACAATAAACCAGGTTACACTGATTGCAATTGTTAGGCAAAGTCCCTCTTGCAATCATGTCTTGCCCCCATAAAGTGTGACACACACCAAGGCCCCACCCCCCTCCCTCCATCCCTCTTTCTGCTTTTCCTCCCCCCCATAACCTTAATTGTCATTAATTGTCCTCATATCAAAATTGAGTACATAGGATTCATGCTTCTCCATTCTTATGATGCTTTACTAAGAATAATGTCTTCCACTTTCA
>CAUYPK010039694.1:0-10658 GCA_963574355.1 Loris lydekkerianus | reverse complement strand
TGTGCATTCCCACCAGCAGTGTAGAAGTGTTCCCTTTTTTCCACATTCACTCCAACATCTCTGGTTTTGAGATTTTGTTATGTGGGCTATTCTTACTGGGGTTAGGTGATATCTCAAAGTAGTTTTGATTTGCATTTCTCTAATGATTAAGGATAATGAGCTTTTTATCATGTGTTTTTAGATTGCGCGTCTCCCTTCTTTAGAGAAGTTTCTCTTCAAGTCCCTTGCCCAACCTGAGATGGGATCACTTGTTCTTTTCTTGCTAATACGTTTGAGGTCTCTGTGGATTCTGGTTATTAAACCATTATTGGAGGTATAACCTGCAAATATTTTCTCCCATTCTGAGGGCTGTCTGCTTGCTTTATTTACTATGTTCTTGGCTGTGCAGAAGCTTTTTAGTTTGATCAGGTCCCAGTAATGTATTTTAGATACCGCTTCAATTGCCTGGGGAGTCCTCTTCATAAAATATTCACCCAGGCCGATTCCTTCAAGAGTTTTCCCTGCACTTTCTTGAAGTATTTTTTATAGTTTCATGTCTTAAGTTTAAATCTTTTATTCAGTGAGAGTCTATCTTAGTTAATGGTGAAAAGTGTGGGTCCAGTTTCAGTCTTTTACAGATCGCCAGCCAGTTCACCCAGCACCATTTGTTAAATAGGGAATCTTTTCCTTATTGAATGTTTTTAATTGGCTTGTCAAAGAGCAAATAACGGTAAGTAGCTGGATTCATCTCTTGGTTCTCTATCCTGTTCCAGACATCTACTTCTCTGTTGTTGTGCCAGTACCATGCTGTTTTGATCACTATCGATTTATAGTACAGTCTCAGTTCTGGTAGCATGATTCCTCCTGCTTTTTTTTTTTTTTTTATTTCTGAGTAACGTTTTGGCTATTCGAGGTTTTTTCTGATTCCATATAAAACGAAGTATTGTTTTTTCAAGATCTTTAAAATATGACAATGGAGCTTTAATAGGAATTTGGTTTCTTTTATTCTTTGTCTTCATATTAGGTGAGTTTTTCTAATATCTGATCACCCTTAGTTAACATTTCACATTTAAGAGACCCTACAATACTGATTGAAACATCTTTGTATTTATGGGGGTGTATATGATGGTCTTCACTGCAGCCTCACTGGACAGTCACCCCATCATGTCATGGAGGAATCTCTGATGTTGGGTTCTATGAGTCTTTTCTCTTCAATGGATTCATTTCACGAGAGAGGAATAATTTTCTGCTTGTTAGCATTTTGGGAGGGCCTCCGAGAGGAGAGTGGGGTGGTGGGGAGTGAGTCTCGTTTTGTAGGGTACACGCTTTCTTTTTCTGTCCATGTCTTTTTAGTAAAGCACTTCCCAAGCTTTGCCAGGTCCCTCTACTACCAAACGGCTTGTGGTTTAATCTCTTCAGGTAGTAAACGTGGAGTCTTCTGCTGGGGCAGAGAAGGAGATTGGGGGCTTAGTGTTTCAATGTTACGCTTTGAACCAATGTCCTACTCTTAGTACCACTCCTTGCCTGATGCCTGCAGTTCTTGGGCATTTGCCTGTGCTGTTTGGTATCCCCTCACCATTCCCAGTAGGACTTAGCTTTCAGCTTTCTATGGGTTTTCAGGTCAATCGCCTCTTACTGATTTGTATTCTGGCTCCTAAAACTTGCTGTTTTAATGGAAGAGAATTGAGATAAATGCAAATACTCAGAAGTATTTTGTGGAAATAAATGAATATATTTAGTCAGCTGTGTTCAATTGGAATTCCAACATGGTCTTCACCATCACAAATCAGTTCTCAAAGTATCTTTTGCAGAATCCACATTACCTTGAAATGTGTTAGAAATGCAAATTCTTTTTTGAGACAGAGTCTCACTCTGTCACCGTGGGTAGAGTGTCATAGCTCATAGCAACCTCAAAGTCTTGGGCTTGAGCAATCCTCTTGCCTCAGCCTGGGAGTATAGGTTGCCCACCACATTGCCTGCCTACTTTCTCTATTTTTGGTAGAGAAAGGGTCTCACTCTTGTTCTGGCTGGTCTCAAACTCCTCAGCTCAGGCAATCCACCTGCCTTGGCCTCCCAGAGTGCTAGGGTTACAGGCCTGAGCCAGTACACCCCACCAAGATACTAATTCTTGAGTTTCATTCCACACGCCCTGAATCAGAAAATCTAGCACCTAGCAATTTGTTGCTACCAGCCTTCTAGTTGATTCTGGAGCACACTCAAGTATGAGATCCACTATAATAGAAAAAAATTAGATATAGAAATATTTAATTCTTAGAAAGAATCAGGACATCTGCCTACCTTGTCAATAGGTGATATAGTTATTTCAAAATCTAATGTTCTTTTAATTTGTTTTGTTTTCTCATTTCAGGAAACCAATTTAATGTTTAAGACTTTTAGCTTTCATGAGCTCATTTTAAAGACCTCTGAGAATGTAAAGGATATTTTAATTTGAAATATAATATTTAACTTTGCACATTTACTGTTTTTGTAATGTCAGCTTCTTTTTTTCAACCAACATTTCATTATTTCCTAAAAGGCTGCTTATATTTTTAGAATCATTTCTATTTCTCTGTTTTTCTTTTATGTCCTATTTATGCTGCCCTGAATAGCCCCTTAAATTGAATTCAATGCATTCCAATTATTTCTGTTTCAACTTTTGGGGGAAATATTTTTCATTTTTATAGTTATTTTTCAATACATTATAGAACTCTAATTAAAATTCCTTACTCCTGTTTCCTCTTAACTCATTTTCCAAATGTCAGTGTCTTCAGCTTTCCTTTCCTCATTTTTAACTACCTAACAAGAATAAATATTGATATAAAATTTTCCCTTTTTCTAGCCCAGAATATTTTTCATTACTTTCAGAATTAAGGAAAATGGGATGGGATAGAGAATGTTTTCTCTTATTTGTGCTTAATGTTTATCTTTTTTTGTTTTTAATATGTCAGAAACTTGAAGCAATAAATGCAAATAAATCAGGGTCTCAGGAATCCACAACTTCTAATTAAATTTGTATAACCTTTGTAAGTAGTTTTCAAGAATATTATAATTTACCTCAATAGTTCCATAAAGATAGGTCAGTTTCTATGTCTGTTGTACCGATGAGAAAACAAGCTAATTAGGTAACTGGGACAGGGTACATGTGTTAGTTTTCTTGAGATGCCATTACAAAATACAAAGGACTGGGTGATTCAAACATCAGAAATTTGCTTTTTCACTGTTCTGGAGGCTGGAAATGTAAGCCCAGGGTGTTGGCAAGTCTGGCTTCTTCTGAGGCCTCTCTCCTCGGCTTGCAGAGGGCAGCCTTCTTGCTGTGTCCTCCATGAGTCTTTTTCTCTGTGACTGCCTCCCTGGCATCTCTCTGTGCCTCCAAATTTCCTCTTTTACAAGGACACTAGTTGGACTGGATTAGAGTCCACCCTAAAGGCCTCATTTTAACTTAGTCACATTTTATCCAAATACAGTGATAGTCACAGGTACTGGGGTTAGGGTTTAACAATATGAATTTGAGGGGAAATACAAGTTAGCACATAACTAGTAATTTTCAGCTGTTCTTCTGATACCAAGTCCAGCGTTTTCTAGTTAACCATGGTAGACAACAAAGTACAAATGTAGACAAAGACATAATGATGAAGTAGGAAAATTAAAGAAAGACAAATGCTAATTAAGAAGGCTTTAGGGCTGCTCTACAAAGAAATATCCCCTTGTCTCAGTCTTTCTGGATTTTTAATTTTTTTGAAAAGACTTTTCTTCTCCTTTAAACCTTATTCTCATCTGGGAGACATTTGTGCTTCCTTTTATTATTATTATTATTATTATTATATTATTATTATTATTTTTAGTTCTATTGAAAAGTTTCCCTTCTGTTGCTCAGCTTGGGCCTTTATAAGTATAGACACAAAATTACTCTTTCAAACTCAAGCAAATATTTATGTATCTATTTTTGGGATATGTTTCCTAAAAGTGACATAGAACTTGAGAAACTGTGCTACGGTTATGGCTTTCTGGTTATAAAAAGGCATGCCTTCCCCCAAAAGAACACTCATCTCACTAAAGTACTCCCAGTCAGTGTGCTGTAGTTGTGAAACACTTTAGGGCTTGTGAATTAACAGCATCGACTCACTGTCACTGCAAATTCCCAGCAAGTTTTCTTCCTTTTTTTTTTTTTTTTTTTTTTTAAATAAAATGACTTCCTTCTTTCACTGGGAACAGTGAGAAATTGCCATTCCATTTTTCAAAATTTATGACAGAATCTAAGAATGACTGAGATTCACTAAGCCTTTGCACAAATATATCTCTGCATCAAATTTTGTAAAAAGAAACATTTTTAACTTTGTGTATCTTACTGAAGATGAAGCACAGGTGTGTCAAGAAAGTAGGGTTTAATCTTTGGGAATATGAACATTTTTGAAGCTTTGTCTCCTAATATCTCTTTTTACAGTGTTCTCTAGAGAAACAGAACCAATAGGATATATAGGTAGCAGGAATTGGCTCACATAGTAATGGAGGCCAAGAAGTCCCACAATCTGCCATCTACAAACTGGAGCACCAGTAAAGTCAGTGGTGCAATTCAGTCCAAGGGGACTAATGTTATAACTCCCACCTGAGGTGAAAGACCTGAAAACAGGGAGGGGGTGGGGCAGCACTGTGGGAAGGGGGTTGAGAGACACCAGTGTAAATCTCAGAATCCAAAGGCCTGGGAACCTTGAGCTCTCATGTCCCAGTGTGGAAGACAGCCCTTCTAGCACCTTTCAAACTGAAGCAAATCTTCATGTATCTATTTTTAGGATATCTGTTTCCTGTGAAAAGAGGAGAGATTTTGCCCTTCTAGCATCTTTTTATTCTATTCAAGCCTTCAAAGGAGTGGATGATGACTGACTGCTCACATTAAGGATGGTGGCTCTTCTTTACTCAATTTCCTGATTTAAATGCTAATCTCTTCTGGCAACACCTTCACAGACACACCCAGAGTATTTTACCTACAATCTGGGTACTCCTTAATTTAGTCAAGTTGACACAAAAAATTAACCATCACACCCTTCTTTAAACCAGTCCACAAGTAATTTTAGGGTCAAATTTAACCTATGATACTTTAGAGCCCATGTTTCAAATCAGAGTTTCTAAAAGTGTTGACTCAGCCACCTTGGAATCCCGTGGTTCTTGCATGAAAGCCATTTGGAATGTTTATTAAAAATGTACATATTTTGGGTCCACCATAGACCTCCTGATTTAGACTGGGAATCTGTGTTTAACAAGCACTCTTCTGTACTCTAAGTGTTAAGAATTACTGCTTTAAATTAAGCATTTACATGATTAATAATTCCAGATGAAAATCTGCTTTTTATTTTGACACATGGATATAGTACAATTAATTATATTATCTATCTAAAGCTTTTGTCTGGTAAATCCTCTGTGAATAAATACAGCTATAGACTAATGGTCTTTGCAAGACCATTGCAAGACACTTTTGAGGGCCTGTCAAGATGGGTAACTCTGCTCTGGGATCTGCTGATTCAGTAAAGTAGTGAAGGTATGTTCTACTTCCACTTGTTCTGAGACCACTTGAATCCAGAATATATATTAGCATGTTCTGGTAGTTATAGGAGTATATAATTCAACTATACCTTCTAATTAACTTCTAATTTTATTATTTATTTATCTATTTATTTTATTGTTGAGGATTCATTGAACGTACAGAGATCCAGGCTACCCCGATTGTGTTTGTGAGGTAAAGTCCTTCTACTTGATCATGATGAATGATTTTTTTAATGTGTAGCTGTAATCTGATTGATAGGATTTTATTGAGAATGTTTGTATCTATGTTCATTAGGGAAATTGGTCTAAAATTCTCCTTTTTAGTTGGGTCTTTTCCAAGTTTTGGTATTAGGCTGATGTTTGCTTTGAAGAGCATGCTGGGGACGATTCCTTCCCCCTCAATTTTTTAGAATACTTTCTGCAGTATGGGTGTGAAGCCATATGGACCAGGGCTTTTATTGTTGGGAGATTTTTTTAATTGTTTTTTCGATCTCAGTTCTTGAAATTGGTCTATTCAAGAAATCTGTTTCCTCTTGATTAAGTCTAGGGAGAGGGTGTGATTCCGGGTATTGATCCATTTGCTCCACATTGTCAAATTTCTGGGCATAGAGTTTTTTGTAATATTCAGAGATGATCTCTTGTATCTCTGTGGCATCTGTTGTTATTTCTCCTTTATTGTTTCTTATTGAAATTGTTAGAGATTTTACTTTTCTGGTTCTAGTTAATCTGGCCAAAGGTTTATCAATTTTATTTATTTTTTTTAAAAAAACCAACTTTTTGTTTTGTTAATCATCTAAATGATTCTTTTGTTTACAATTTCATTCATCTCTGATTTAATTTTGATTATTTCTTTCCTTTTGCTGGGTTTAGGATTGGCCTTCTTTTTCCAGTTCCACAAGATGGTTCATAAGTTTGTTGATGGACTCTTTCTGTTTTTTGACTATAGGCATCTAATGTGATAAATTTTACTCTTAAGACTGCTTTTGCTATATCCCACTGGTTTTGGAAACTTGTGTCTTCATTGTTATGTTTGAGGAATTTAATGCTTTCCTCTTTTATTTCTTCCTGAATCCAACTATCATTCAGCATAAGATTGTTTAATTTCCAAGTTTTTGTGTAGGATGAATGTTTTGTTGGAGTTGAGTTCCACCTTTATTGCCTTGTGGTCTGGGAAGATACTAGGAGGAATTTCTATTCTTTTAATTTTGCTGAGGTTTGATTTGTATCCTAGGATATGGTCAATTTTGAAGTATGTACCATGGGCTGACAAGAAAAATGTATACTCCTTAGCTTTGGGATGTTGTGTTTTGTATATGTCTATCAATCCCATTTATTACAGGGTCACATTTAAGTCCTTTGCATCTTTGTGTAGTTTCTGTTTAGAGGATCTGTTCAGTTCTTCCATAGTGGGTGTTGAAGTCCCCAACTATTATGGTGTTATGGGATATCATATTGCTCAAATCCATCAAGGTCTGTTTCATAAATTTGGGAGCATTTAAATTAGGTGCATAAATATTTAAAATTGAAATGTCTTCTTGTCTAAAGTGTCCATCTTTGTCTTTCTTTACTTTAGTTGTTTTAAATCTGCTTGTATCTGAAAATAAGATTGCAACCCCTCCTTTCTTCTGATTTCCATTTGCTTGAAATACTGTTTTCCTTAACCCTTAACCCTGAGTCTTAATTTGTCCTCCAAGGCTAGGTATGTCTCCTGGAGACAGCATATGGATGGCTTGTGCTTTTTATCCAATCATCCAGACTGTGCCTCTTCAGTGGTGAGTTCAGTCCATTGACATTTATTGAGAGAATTGATAAGGGTGGTGGAGTTATCTTCATCTTATCTTAAAGTCTATTGTATAGTTTTATCCTTTGGGCCATTGTGGAAGCTATGTTTTGACTTTTTGTTTCTTGGTTTTTACTTTGCTGGTGGTCCATTGTGGTGGTCAGTGTTGAGAATAGGTCTAAGTATTTCTTAGAGCTGGTCTTATTGTAGCAAATTTCCTTGTGCTTGTATATCTACAAAAGATTTGATTTCTCCATCAATTTTGAAGCTTAGTTTAGCAGGATACAGAATTCTGGGCTGAAAATTGTTTTGTTTGAAAATATTGAAGGTGGATGATCATGCTCTTCTGGCTTGGAAGGTTTAAGTTTAAAAGTCTGCTATTATCCTAATGGCTCTGCCTCTGTAGGTCAGTTAGCACTTAATCCTGGCTGCTTGCAGAATTTTTTCTTTCTTCTTGACTTTGGACAGTTTCATTACAATGTGTCTTGAAGAGGCTCTGTTTGAGTTGAGATGACCTGTGGTGCAGTATCCATCTGAAAGGCGTGTGTTGGGGTCTTTAGTAAAACTTGGGAAGGTTTTTTTTTTTTTTTATCATGGTCTCCAGGAGGGCTTGCATTTCTTTGGGACATTCTTTTTCCCCTTCAGGAATCCCTACTATTCATATGTTTGAATGCTTCATGGAGTCTCATAGTTCTTTAAGTGCCTGTTCTGCTCCCTCTCTCTTCTTTTCTACCTCTTTAACTCCCTGGGTTAACTAAAAAATTTTATCCTCTAGCTCTGAGGTTCTTTCTTCTCCATGGTCTAACCTATTTTTTATATTTTCTAGTGCCTCTTTACGTTCCAGTTGTCTCCTTCATTTCCTTAAGCTTTGCCATATCCTTTCTGTATTCTACATATGTCTCATCTGATTTTTGGTTCTGTCTTTACATTTTCTCATCCACCTTTTTTTTTTTTGTGAGACAGAGTCTCACTCTTTTGCTCTGGGTAGAGTGCTATGGTGTCATGGCTCACAGCAACCTCAAATTCTTGGGCTCAAGTGATTCTCTTGCCTCAGCCTCCCAAGTAGCTGGGACTACAGGCACCTGCCACTACACCCAGCTGTTTTTATTGTGGTTGGCACTGTTGTTGAGCAGGGCCCAGGCTGGGTTTGAACTTGCCAGCCCTGGTTTATGTGGCTGGTGTCTTAATCATCCATATTTTAAATTCCCTTTCTGTCAAATCCATTAATTCTTTATAAGTGGAGTCTTCTGTGGTAGCTGCTTCATGGTCCCTTTGGGGAAGTTTTTCTGTTTTGTTTTTTCATGTTGCCTGAATTTTTCTGTTGGTTCCTCCTCATGTATTCTTTCTTCTTGTTTACCTCCTTATCCTCCTTTTTCTTTCTCACTGACTCGTTTGGTTTAAACAAAAGTCCTTGCACTTGAGGACAATATGTTGCAATGTATCACTGGGACACCAGGTAGTGGCATGGTTTTTTTTTAGGAGACAGAGAGCCCAACCAGCAACCTCTATGGTTCTTATTCCAAATTTAGTTGCTTTCAGTGATAGCCTGATTGTTTCCTCAGCATTCAGACTTGCCAGATTGGGATTTAAAGCTCACAAGAATCCTTCAGGGGCAGGTTTCACAGTGCCCCCTGATGCCAGTTCTCGAGGGGTGTGGGAGTCCCTCAGCCTGTCCCAAGAGTAGAATTCTGATCCCAGCAGGCAAAATTAAGACAGCTGTGCTTTAGGACTCTGCTAAGACCTTCTTGTGAACCCTCCCACAATGGCAGCTCCCTGGCCACAATGACCTTCTCAATATGGCTGCCTCACCAGTCACCAACCCTGTGGCAAGTCCACTTTAAGTGGCATTCAAATGTGGTTGCTGTATACTGTTCAAGTCCACCCACTCTTTCAAGATTTCCACTCAACAGTGCAGCTTCCCTCAACTACTGAAACCATTGGAAAGGCTTTCTCCTGTCCCGGGCCTCTCTGGGAAGCCAGCCGATCCCAGCTGGTGACAATCACTTGCCTAATACATTATATTTCCACTGCTCTGGATCATACACTGTGTCCATTATCTCCTCTTGTGCTCCCTGAGCATTGACTCTGGGTAAGGTCCCCCCTCAAGGTATGGCTGGGTTCTCTCTTTTTCCCTAGTAATTCTAGGAGAGCTCAAAGAACGATCCTTCTTGTCTGCCATCTTGCTCCACCACTCTCTAATTTCTAATTTTAGAAGACAAAATTACACTTAATGCGCTTCTCAATTTGTATTTTGCATGTTCAAGTACTTAGTAGCCACATATGGCTATTGGCTACTACATGGAACAGGGTAGTTCCTGAAGAATCATGTATTTCATACTAACATAAAACCCTGCTATGTGTTTATAAAACCTTTTTCTACAGTTTGGAAATACACTCTGAGATTCTCCCAGCCAATATTTCTTTGAAGGTTGCCTAATTAGAGGCATCTAAATTGCAATGTTTTACCTTGAAGTTTATCGGGGATCAAGTAAAAAACCATTTTCTAACTGAAATTGCATTTCTTGGTGGAAGACAGGAAAATCTCAAGCATTTGAATAATTGAGTTTATTTTTCTTTCATTTATTTATTTATTTATTTATTTATTTTTTATTAAAGCATAGCTGTGTATATTAATGTGATCATGGGGCACATACACTAGTTTCATAGACAGTTTGATACATTTTCATCACACTGGTTAACATAGCCTTCCTGGCATTTTCTTAGTTATTGTGCTAAGACATTTACATTCCACATTTAGTAAGCTTCACATGTACCCTTGTAACATGCACCGCAGGTGTAATCCCACCAATCCCCCTCCCTCTGCCCACGTCTCACCTCCCTCACCTCCCTTTCTCCCTTCCCCCTATTCTTAGGTTGTAACTGGATTATAACTTTCATGTGAAAGCCATGAATTAGTTTCATAGTAGGGCTGAGTACAATGGATGCTTTTTCTTCCATTCTTGAGATACTTTACTAAGAAGAATATGTTTCAGCTCCATTCATGTAAACATGAAAGAGGTAAAGTCTCCATATTTCTTTAAGGCTGCATAATATTCCATGGTGTACATATACCACAATTAATTGATCCATTTGTAGATCAATGGGCACTTGGGCTTTTTCCATGATTTACCAATTATGAATAGGGCTGCAATAAACATTCTGGTACAAATATCTTTGTTATGATGTGATTTTTGGTCTTCTAGTAAATGCCTAGTAGAGGAATTATAGGATTGAATGGCAGATCTATTTTTAGATCTCTAAGTGTTCTCCATACATCTTTCCAAAAGGAATGTATTAATTTGCATTCCCACCAGCAGTGTAGAAGTGTTCCCTTTTCTCCACATCCACGTCAACATCTCTGGTC